>KV751320.1:15931871-15946956 GCA_001698575.1 Mola mola | reverse complement strand
AAGCAGTGTTAGGTCAAAGAGAGATTCCTGGTGGGCACGCAGCTCTCACTTGTTCCTCCTTCAGTGTCTCCATGGTCTTGTGCCTGGTTTTAACTGTTTCTCACGCAACAGAGTAGGCCCCACAGTCCACATTCTCAAAGAAGTGCAGCCTCCCATTCAGGGCTGGGACATCAGCAAAACTACAACTGGGCATAAATGTCAGCAAGAACCTACAAGCATTCCAAAAAGTTTTATGATCAAATTACCCGAGCCAGCTAAATTTTTAGCAATAGAAGGACCAGAAAATCATTAAATTGGTCATGTTGTGGATTTCCCGTCCTAAATGCAGCCAAGCAGCCTTCACCCCTCCAGCAAGATCTTTCACCTGGAGGATAACTAAAATCTGAAACATTTGAAACCCAAACCCAAAGATTTATACATGATGGTGGCGGTGATGATGATGATGATGATGATGATGATGATGATGACGCAATTTGTTTTGATGATTAAGATTTTAAAAAGAAAGGAAATGTTGACCATTGTGTTTCACAGGGTTCAGGAACTTTTCATTGTGTGTTCCAGCAGGCTAGAATTAAAAAACATGTGTAATGAAAGTAATTATATTACTGGTGAAATAATTTATGCCAGTATTAGCTTCGGCCTCACACCAATCAGCCAAAACATCAAAAGCAACTGAACATCAAAGTACCTCTGACCCGACAGGACATTGACTGGGGGCCCCTGAGGTTGTGTTTTGATCCTTTGGGCATTGTGATGTGAGGCTAGGGCCTCCATGGTTCTATTGCATTGGGTTCTGTGGAGTTTGGAGGCCAGGTAAAAGCCATGGGCTCTTTATCTATTCCCCTTGAGCCATATGTGACTGATAATTGTGTTTGCTTCCCCAAGCGGAGGCGTATCTCGGGTCTTGTTCGCTAGTGAGGGGAGAATGGAGTGGGAGATTGACAGACGGGCATCGGCAGTGATGCGGACGCTAAAGCGGTCTGTTGTGGTGAAGAGAGAGCTTCGCCTTCTGGCTCAGCTCTCAATTTACCAGTCAATCTACATCCCAGCTCTCACCTATGGTCATGAAGTCTGGGTAGTGACCGAAAGAATGAGATTGCGAATACAAGCCCATAAGCCGAAATGAGTTTCCTTTTGCAGGGTGGCTGGGCTCAGCCTTTGAGATAGGGTGAGGATTTCAGACATCCGGGTGGAGCTGCTCCTCCACGTTGAGAGGAGCCAGTTGAGGTGGTTCGGGCACCTGGTAAGGATGCCTCCTGGACGTCTCCGGAAGGAGACCCCGGGGCAGACCCAGAACACGCAGGAGAGATTATATCTCTTGGCTTGCTTGGGAACGTCTTGGTGTCCTCCCGGAGGAGTTGGTGGAAGTGGCTGGGGAGAGGTACGTCTGGATCTCCCTGCTCAGACTGTTGCCCCTGCGACCCAGATCCTGATAAGCACGAACGAACATTGTCCTGCCACTGGGAGTGGCATTGTCATGGAAGGGACGTACTTGCCATACAATAATGTTCATACGTAACATCCACATGAATGGTACCACCCAAAGTTTTCCAGCAGACTGTTGTACTGTAACATGATGATCATTGTTATCCACGTCGCTTGTCAGTGGTGGATGTTTTCGCTGATCTGTGTAGGGGAAAAAAGGATAATCTGATTAGATTCTTTTCATAGATGGTCACCTTGACAACACAAAATGTGTGTTTTTGTAGGGCCATTAAAAATTAATTCAGAAAATAAATTAGACATTCATTGACATCAATATCAGGCAGGACAATGAAGATGAAGTTATGGCATTTAATATCTCAAAAGTAAAATGTCAATTTCACTGTGAAATCATAATGTTTCCTGTCCATTATTCATCCCCATAATTCAAATGCTGAAGGGTCCTAAAATTGGGGCCACTGAACTCGGGTGAAATTTTTTATAGATCTTCATATATGTGATGTCTAAAGTACTTAAATTCCACCAAGTGCTTATCTTAAACTTAAACCCATCTAAACTTTTTCATAAACTATATTAGTCTGGACAGACATAAATATAAACTACAACACAACCAGGAGGCAGAAATTCTTGTTTCAAACTGTTAATTGTGAGTGTGATAATGTTATAGGAATGCAGTGCTAAATGGTGGAGTGCTCTTTAAAACTCAAGTCAGACTTTTACCAAGCCTGATGATCTCCTGCATTTTTTTGAAGAATTACAAGCAGAAAATGTTGAAATTGATCCCATTTCTCAATGGTGAAGAATCTTTTTAAAAAAATCCCTGGATTTAGACGGCGATTCAGATCACCACCAAATTCTTAATAGTTCTTTCTGTCAGAGTCTGCTAGTGTCATGTGTCTGTTGTTAGACTCAATCAGTGTTTCCGGTCTTATGTTGAAGTTTTGCTTGTGTCTTACTCCCCATGTCCTGTCAAGGGTTGTCCCTCAGGTGTGTTCGATTACTCCTTCTCCCTAATGTGTCTCACCTGTGTGCAATTGTCTACCTCTCCCTCATGTATTTAACACCCGTGTTCCCTTCCTCCTGTGCCAGATTGTCTTTTCTACCTAGCGAGCATTCAAGCGTTTATTCCTTGTAAGTCTCCTTGTGTCCGATCTGTATTCCATGTTTCGATTACCGAGTTTGCCTTATCCTTATCTGTACCTTCACATAATTGAATTCCTGGTTTTGACTTTCATTATTAAAACGACTACCGATTCAGAAAGCTCCCTGCGTGTCTCTGCATTATTGGATCCCCCAGACCTGGTACCTGATAGTACAATCTGGCCAAAAATGGATCCAGCAGAATCGGAGCCAGTTTGCTCAGCCCTGAAGGCGCAAGGCGCACTTCTCCACTGGCTAGAGGAGCAACTGGTGTTTGTTCGCCAGGAATTGTTAGAAGCAGTAATACGCAGTGAATCAACGTGCGCGACATTGACGGAAAAATTAAATCTCGTCATTGATCAACTGCAGCAACTGTCTGCTTCTCCAATAGCTTCTAAGGGTTCGGAAGCTGCGGCTGAGCCTCCTGCTTCTACCGTGAGTTTGCACTCTCTCCACCGTTCTAGTCCTGAACGTTTTTCTGGAGAGTCTGGGAATTGTCGCCCCTTTATTTCCCAGTGCGAACTACATTTTGAGTTCAATGTGGCCTCTTTTTCTTCAGACCGAGCCAAGATTGCGTTTATTATTTCTCATTTGACTGGTCGAGCCAGATCTTGGCCTACGGCTGAGTAGAGCCGCCGATCAGCCGTGTGTAATTCCTTGCCAGAATTTATTAAAATTTTCACGCAAATATTCCAATCGACATCTCCGGGCAGAGAAGCAGCTAAAGCGTTGGTATCTTTGAGGCAAGGCAAACGCTCAGTAATCGATTACGCCGTTGAATTCCGCACCATAGCCGCTGACAGCGGTTGGACTCAACCTGCGCTAATAGACGCATTCCTGAACAGCTTGTCAGATACTCTCAAGGACCATATGGCTCTGATCGATTTACCAGCGGATCTTGAGGTAGTGATTAATTTGGCCTCCAAGATAGACAAAAGACTCCGTGAATGTCAGAAGCCTCGGCTTCAGCATGATCACTTCCGTTTCCCAGAACCGTTTCCCAGCAATGAGTTTTTCCTCCAGATCCCCACCGTCAAGTTTTTTTCCCCTGCGCCTTCTGACAAATTATTTGATAGACCTGAACCATCCAGTGAGTTACCAGAACTGATGCAAACCGGCCGGACCCGCTTCACTCCATTGGAATGGCAGTGGAGAATGAAGGTAGGAAGGTGCATTTACTGCGCACAGTTGGGACACTTCCTCGCCTCCTCTTCCAGTTAGGTCTCCGACACCTAACGCTGCCTCGTCGTCTTTGGTGAGTAAAACCAAGCTACCTAGCAGGTATTAGAGACCTCTCACTAAAGTAATGCTCCAATCGAGTTCTGATTCCCTAGTTCTCCAAGCATTAGTAGACTCCGGAGCAGACACTAATTTGATGGATGTCCGAGGTGCTAAGAGACTTCAGTTGTCCCGAGTAAAACTTTCTCAACCTCTGTCTACATCAGCCCTAGATGGTAGATTGATGTGTAAGGTTACACACCAAACGTCCCCAGTGACACTTGTGTTTGACGACTGTCATCAGGAGAAAGTAAACTTCCTCTTCGAGTCTGTCCATCACCCACTCATTCTAAGCCTCCCATGGCTGCTAAAACATAACCCCCATATAGATTGGACCACGGGAAGTGTTTTAGAGTGGGGAAGGAACTGTGTTGAGCGCTATTTTCTGGACAGAGAATCTCCCCAGGAGGGGATTTCTGAGGAAGCAGAGAAGGGTGATCTCCATGAAAGCCCAGTTTCTTCAATGGGATGTGTTGTATCCGATGGTAAAGTTGGGATGGACCAACGGAAGCTCCAGGCCATAATTGATTGGCCAACTCCGTCCTCGCGGGGGGATGTGCAGCGCCCCTGGTCGGATGTCTCTCGGGACATTGTTTCTGGTGGATCCTCGGAGGAGGAGACAGAGCCAGATGAAAACATCCCATCAGCGGCTTCTGTGGTCCGTCGCTGTCGCCGGAAGCGTTGCAGAGCCAGGTTGACTCTCATCAAGTCATCGGCTGCCTACAGGAAGGGGGCAGATAGGAGGACACGGGCTCAGCCTGTCTACCGTCCTGGTTGGAAGGGTTGCCTCTCAACCCAAGATTTGCCCTTACACACCGATCAACGTAAGTTATCTGCGAGATTAATAGATCCTGTTCCTGTGTCAAAGGTCACTAATCCATCTGTTGTGAGAATCAAACTTCCTAGGTCCTCACAAGTCCACCCCTCGTTCTATGTGAGCAAGGTGAAACCAGTCAAAGAAAGCGCCTTCATCCCAGCCTCCAAACCAACTCCTCCTCCTCGCATAATCAACGGCGAACCAGTTTACACGGTTCGACGCCTACTGGCAGCCAGACGCGGGGTACGAGGATCGCAGTATTTGGACTGGGAGGGCTATTGGCCCGAAGAGCGCTCCTTGGTTTCATTTAAGGACCTCATGGACTCCCAGCTCATAAAAGATTTTTTTAGGACCCACCCTCCGGATTCTAGGCCGCCAGGTGTTGGCCATAAGTGGGGGTACTGTCAGGGTCTGCTAGTGTCATGTGTCTGTTGTTAGGGTCAATCAGTGTTTCCAGTCTTATGTTGAAGTTTTACCGAGTTTGCCTTATCCTTAACTGTACCTTCGCATAATTGAAGTCCTGGTTTTGACCTTCATTATTAAAATGGCACCTCTATGTAAAGTTCCCTGTGTGTCTCTGCATTATTGGATCCTCCAGACCTGGTACATGATAGTTTCTTTGGCCATTTCTGACCTGTTTGTGAAAATTACATCTGAATTTTTCCATTTTTACACACACAACACTCTAAAACCCCCCTTGATGGACATAACAAACCATCATCGCTGCTGACAGCTGTGCCAGAATCCAATACCTCATGATGTCAGTTCCTGAGCCCTGTTCCTTGGTATTTTGTAACTTAATGAATCATCTTATAAAGGTCAGCAACATCCAGCGTCTGCTACAGGTTTGTATTCAAATGAGCCTGTACTCACAGAAGAATAACCTGAGCTTTCATTCTCACATCCCCTCTCTTCCTGCTCTCCTGTTGTCCCCTGCTTCATCTTCCCGTGTTCCTACTCATCATCATCAATGGTCACTGTAGCAACAACGATGATGAGGACCTGTCTCCCGAGCAGAAGATGGAGAGGGAGAGGGAACGAAGAATGGCCAACAATGCACGGGAGCGTCTGCGTGTCCGCGACATCAATGAGGCGTTCAAGGAGCTGGGCAGGATGGTCCAGCTGCACCTGAAGAGCGACAAACCTCAGACTAAGTTACTGATCCTGCACCAGGCAGTGGCTGTCATCCTCAGTCTGGAGCAACAAGTCCGAGGTCAGTTTCACAGAGACAGAATAGAACCACATATTCTACAAAACAGTGTTGGATTTTTATGCTCATACCCAAATATATGTAAAAATGGTAAATGTCCTGTATTAATATAGCATTCTATAGCATCTCAAAGTGCTTTTACACCACAGGTTTTGCATTCACCCACTCAATCATAAACCAGAGGCATTGACCATACCTGCAGCTCATCAGGAGCTCAACTGTTCACACACACTCAAAAATTGGCACTGAAAAATGATTTGTCACTTTTTGTATACTACCTTTCTATTTTTAATACAATAAGCAAGATGTAGCTCTTAGAAAGGAATAAAGAACTGATCCTAATAAGTATTTTCTGTGAATTCAAAGCCTGATATAGTTATTGTTTTCATTCTTGGTGATGTAGAAATAGTTCCTTGCCCTTTAGAATCGGCTAAATTGATTATGAATATTCGGACTTCAAAAATTCATGTATTATTTCAAATAAACTTTAAGCTTCCATCCATCCATTCATCCATCCATTTTCTACCACTGGCGTTGCGGGGCTGGAGCTATGTAACTGATTGTCCTTAGTGATGAAAAAGATATGTCAAATATTTCCTCTTGAATGAATGTTCCAACCATACAAAGCATAAGCATGATCATTTTAATCTTTGTACAGCTGTTAATTTTAAAAGGGGAAAGTTAAGGTGGAGAAATCTGGTTCAGTAGAAACACCTGAAGTGTTGCAACAGCTCCATGAGAGGGCAGCAGTGGCACCTGTCGATTGTGTTGATCCAGGCTGAAAGTTTTATCTCCTTCACTTCAGCTTGGATGCTGAGTTAGTGATTCAGTACATAGAAACACTTCACTGAAAATAAGAAGAAAGGGAGACACAGGACAAATGATAAAAATGATAAAAAATAACAATCATTCCCATCCCTTCTTTCCACAGAGCGAAACCTGAACCCCAAGGCGGCCTGTCTGAAGCGTCGAGAGGAGGAAAAGGTCACGGTGACATCTGACGGTGCTCCCCTTTCACTGGCCGCTGCACATCATGCCGCTGCAGCCATGGGCGACGGGTCGAACCCCTTGGGACAAATGTAAAATGCAGCAACATCTTCCCACCAGAATGGTCAGATTTCACTTAGAAACTAATCTGCTGTTGTACCTTTAATTTGGACATTTTAAAACCAGACCAGAAAACTCCAAGCAATCATTTTAGAAATCCTATCAACTGCCAATAAATTTACAGCATGTCTAGTGTTTCTCTTTTTGACTTTGACCAATTTTTGCATAAATTGGTAAAAGGTCACCTCCTGTGTTTAGGGTCAGTATTTATCTGTTGTCGAATTTTGTCTGTGTTACTTTCAACAAACAAAATTCTGAATTAAAGGAATTTGAGATTCAAAAACATGTTTGTCATCTTGTCACCAAACGAGACTCAATCAACTGTTTTTGGAGACTAAACTTGCAAGGAATTTATTGGCAGAAAAAACGTGATTTCCTGCTTGGTGTACAACCCTGTAAAAAAAAAAAAAATGCAAAAATATATAAAAGTAACTGATTCAGCAGGTGTTCCCTCTCAACATACAAAAAATTAACCAAGAACAATAAAGCAGATATGTACAGAAGATGAGAACTTCTGTGCTTTCAGTTATTTTCCTTTATTATGTTACCTTGAGAAACCGACCTCTGTTATCTTAGATAATCAGACGGACAATCCATTATCTCAAGAAAACAAAAAGTTTCTTTCTATTTTTATCCATAATGTTTAGCAAAGATCTAGAGTGCCATTTCATTGTGCATATAGTGGCAAACGGAAGGGGGAGAGTGTTGGTATAATTTTTTTAAAAACTGATACATTTTATTTGAAAGTTAATTCAATACATTAACTTTCAAATAAGCAGGCTAAAAACAGGGGCCAGAACCTGAGTTTCCACCTGGTCTGGGCACATTCTAACAACAGATTGGCAGCAGGTGTGAATTTAATGTGTAACTGTGTGTGTTGATATTTTTTATTGTGTCGTGTATTATATTCACTCTAAAACTTTCAAAATATCACTGACGAGGAGCAGGAGTGAACTGACAAAACCAGAGTGATTTTTCTGTAACTGTGAAAAACTACATCATAATCACACCTGGGTCCAGAGTTATAATGGGTTGCACTGACCCCCAGCAGTCAATTAGTGTTGTACTGCAGTGCACTGGGGCAATGTTTACATTTCTAATGTTAATTGATGGTAAGAATATCATGAAATTACCTGTGGATGTTGGTGTTTCCCAGAGGATAGAGGCTATTGGTTTGATAGAGTGCAGACCTGTAGTGTCATCATAAGGACAAAAATGTTTCCTTTATTGACATTGATTTGAATGAGCACATTCATATTCCTCAAAACATTAACTTATTTCTATTTTAGACTGAAAAGAAAAACTTTAATGGTTGAAGAATATTCTGCTCCCACTACGGACTATTTGGCTACTGTGACTTACAGTGGTCTTCCAGTGATCAGAAGGTCCCTGATTGTATCCCAGACCCTGCAGTTTACATGTCGAATTGTCTTTGAGCAAGACACTGAACCCCAGATTGATGCTTTGCCATCAGTGTATGAGTATGCGTGAATGCCATACCTTCAGTGTAAAAGCACTTGGAGTGGTCATAATGACTAGAAAATCGTATATAAATACAGGACATTTAATATTATTCTCATTCCAGGTTTTTTGCCATGTACTATACCTCCCATTGAATTGCCAGCACGTACACAAAAAATACATCAGAATGTGCAGCTTGAACTGGAAAAGTGTGGTATGACTTTTGGTAGCAATTTAATTAAGCATGCCAACAAAAATGCCCAAAAACTAGCAAACAATTTTCTTAATAATGGAAATCCTTGTAAACTGTAACAACGTACATATTTTGTGTGATTACTAGTATGCTTTTTACAAAATCGCAGTTTCTATTTTTGGTCATTTTCAGAGTTTAAAATGACTGTTCATTGTGTGGATTAATGTGGGTGACGCAAGGGGAACAGTTGGCTTAACAACCAAAAATCTAGAGTCTGGACCACTATAGTGTGATCAGGAGCCGTAGTTCCAGGAACCAGGAATTTTCTTGTTTATTTCTGTTTGTGTATACAACGTGCTTCACAAATTTACAACCTCATTCCTCATTTTTTTTCTTTTTGTCTGTCCAGGTCCAAGGTGCCAGCGTTCCTCAACATGATGAGTGACCACTTCCTCTGAAGGCATTTCCATGACAACCTGGCAATCAATCAAACCTGTTGTTGATTCTACCTGACCAATCGGATCCTCTGGAGCTTCGGCCTGCCAAATCAGATCAGCCACTTTCTCTCCTCATCTGTCATCTCTGATCCTCCTCTTCGCGTTGTCTCCTTCTTCTGTTGAGAACACAGACTGCCGAGTCGCATTAGTCGCTTTAGTCAAGTTGCATTCTCCACTCGGAGTGAACTGAGTGCTACTTTGTGGAGATGTTGAATCGTCGCTGTAACATGGTTTGCTACAAAGTGGCAGTATTTTGGAGCTTTTCATACACAGTGACAGCAATGGACAAGAGTCTTTGGAATCACAGCATCAAAGAAATTTTCTTCTTGTATTACTTGTTTTATGAGCATTCCCAGTTTTAAAGAACAAGAGGGTTCTATGTACAATATACGGTATATATGAGAAAAAGAAACCATGACAAAAAACTGGACACAGGCAATGAGTAGAGTACAAGTTGGGGAGGGCTGTTTAAAATGGAGCAAAACATATCATGTGTTAAAGTTGTTTTTTTGGGTTTTTTTGTTGTTGTTTTGAAAGCTACATTGCGCAGCTGTTATTGAATGCAGCTTCAGCGCTCTGACTGAATTGCAATCTAACGCCACACTGTGGAAGAAGCTGTGCCTGATCTCCTGGCAGATGAAAACCAGTCAGATACAAGTTGAGAAGCAAACCAAACATATTAAAAAAAAAAAAAAAGAAACAAAAAAAAAAAATAAGAGGTGAAATGTTCCAGGAAGTTTCACTGAAGCAAGCATACATCCCCTTACAAAACCACATATTTTCAGTTCTAAATGAAAATTAATACGATGTTAAGAATCTGTTGCAAGTCTTTTGCTTTTCAGAGGCAATTGAAACGCCAAAATATCTGAACAAAAATTTATTTGAAAATGCTTTCTGACTATCATAGATGTCTAAAAGAGGTTGGACTAAACAAGCGAAACAGGTGCAACTCTTCCTTGCCTTTCTAATGCATTCCTTCTTAAAATTATTAGACTTTTAATGTAGAAAACAGCTGAACATGTTATTTTTACTAGTGTTTCCTCATTATAAACACATTGCTATCGTTTAACGAAGGTCAAAACTGTATGCACTAACATAGTCACAGGCCCGAGGAGTTGTACCCGAAATATTTATGTGTACCGAGAGGAAGGAAATCAATCATGAATCAATTAATGAGTGACTCCAGAAGAACTAGGGTCTTTAAAATCTTGAAGATAGATGATAGGCAGCAAGAACAAGGCTGTTATTCAAAAGTGTACTTCTAAATTTTCTAGATGCAAAAAATGACGCACAACAAATGTCCCAAATCTAAAGGTTTTTTTGTTTTTTTTTGTTGTTTTTTTTTATCAGATATCTGTCAGCAAGTGCAGAGCAAACAATGCTTTAAATGCTCTCTGAACTGTTCAGGAAATCCCATTTCTGGGCAGATGGTTGAGAGGATGCGCAGATGCTAGAAAGAAGGGAAGAGGTCTTGACCGAGCACTGAAGCAAATTGTATTCCATGTTTAGCACATTCCCTGAATCACCATCGCTCTACTTGAACTGAGTGCTCCTGATGTCGTGAAGGCCTGAACTATACGAAGGATGTGAGACAGGACTGACGCTCGCAAACATCTTGAGTATCCGGACGAAGGGAGGGAGAGAAGGAAAGCAGAATCCAGAGGTCTAAATGATGGTGACACTGCAGGGAAAGCAAGGGAACAATCATCAGGGTGAGGGGTGTAGAATTTTCTTGCAGGGGCCAGGCAGCAGTAGTCAAAGCATTCCTGTGTTGGATTCATTGTATTCACTCTTTTCCTGGTTTATTATCTGCTGATCAGAGCTTCAAACCTCTAAGCACTAACGTCACACATCCTTGCCTAGTGTAACAACCTTAGGAGGCTTTCCGATTGACAGACAGATGAGTTTATGTTGTTTAGCTGTCTGTTTTTGCAAACTGCTTCACATTTCTTAGGCCTTGGAGTCTGTTTTTGATGGTTTTCAGGTGCAATTTTTTGAAATTACATATTCAGTCTTTCAGCTGATTGATGGCTTTAAGGCTTTGTCTGATTTGGCCAATTAAACTTGATATATCATCAGCCACGGTCAGGAGCATTTGGATGCTTTGGGCGCTAAGACATGGTTCATTAATGTGTGACATTCCTTGACGGTAAAGTTGGACCACTTGACACCCTCCCCCACTTGGTAGCTGGCTACAGTGTATCACATAAACCCCTGTCTCAATATTAGAAAACCAAAAGTACACATTGAATAAAATTTTCGCAACAATGGTTTCTATGGGTTCATGGTATTCTATGTGCACCAAGACATTCTATTGCTGTGTTTCTCTGAATATGCATGTCAACATTGTATTGTAGTAGACATACGATAATAATTTGAAAACTGGTGATAAATCTACATATGAGGGAGGAAAGTCCAATCTTAAAGTCTAAACACTAATATAGTCCATCATTTCAGTTTTCCAAGTGCTGCCTCTTGCACTTAAACATATCCAGATTTCTTGGACTGAAGTTGTGTAGAGGTCAACAGTAACTATGAAGTGAAATAAAAAGATAAGATCTGGAATGGGCAGGACTGGCAGGAACCAACATCATGAATGTGTCACCATGTGAAAGCGGGAATTAATGAATGCATCGAGATCAAAGGCAAAGGTAATTGGAATATCTGCAAGAATATTCATTGTGCTCTGCTGTCAATCTGAAAGTCCTCCTTGGCCCCAGTCTGAACTCTCCTCAGTCCTGGCCTTTGTTTAATTCCCAGTCCCAGTGATGTCTTCTCCACTGAACCCCAGCCTTATGAGCCCCAAAACAGAGCCCAAGCCCCTTCCCCCCAGGCTTTTGCCCCACTGAAGCATTCCCACAGATGCAATTTGAACATTCGCAAATCTACCAATGTGCCTTTTTAGAGTTCATATCATTCGAGTTGCCAGAGGAGGACATTTAACTGGTCTTTTAATAGGATGCAAGCTTAGGGATCCCTGTTTTTAGTTGTTAGGTTCTATGCAGTCAGGTTTTTTACCAGACCTGGGAATTTAAAAAAGACAAAAAGGAAAAAAAAAAATATTTTTTGGGATAAAAACCTAAACTGTATTAAATGTACTGTACGCTTATATGTAAGTAGACAGCGTGTTCTGGCTTTGAGCCAATGACACACACGTTTGATTTAGGAAGACAAGCCCTTGTCCTTATCCCTTCCGTGCCCCCAACCTCCACCATGACCCAAAACCTTCCCATTCCAAGCCTTTGCCCTGTTTCCATGGTGAACAAAGTGTCTCTTCTTGTATTATAGCTTATCAGCTTTTTATCAATATTTGATCGGCTTGTCCGTAAGCCAATGTAGTCTTCAGTACAAAGTGTATGGTTGTTTGTTGTAAAACAGATTTTCCTTTTTCTCTCTCTCCCTTTTTTAAGAAGAATCTTTTCTCTTTCATTACATTTTCTTCGTCTGTTCTGGTTTACATGTCTATTCCGACAGCATTGTTCTCTGTCGGTCGTCATTTTGACGTGGTTAAAATTTTACCTAATCAACAGGAAGGCACGGAAACTGGAAAAGAATCTATTTGAATAAATCAATCTATATATAAATGTACAAAAAATATATACTATATATAAGGAGGGTGCCATTTTTCTCTTATCTTCTTATTTTATGTTGCAAAGAAGTGTTCGCTTGGGAAGGAATTATTTTCTCAAAGACTGAACTGGCAGAAGCTGGCGAGGCCCCTCAGTGTTATAACTTTTCAACTGACTTTGCTGTGTTTGCCGTTGTTGCCAAGACAACACCCTCTGACTATTACGGCACCCTGCGCAGGACAAAATGGGACCGGAGTTTCATCAACTCCCTTCAGTCCTATCAATCCAAGGCAACAACACATAGACGTTTGTAAATTGTATGCAACAAAAAGGCAAACTTTACCATTATTTTGAAATTGTGTATGTAAAAGTTATATTTTTACATGTAGACTGTTGTTATTTTGTGTTTTAGAAATATGTTGTATGTTTCTTTTTTTTTTTTGTTAAAAAGATGAAAAAGTAAAATTCAGTGTGTGTTGAAAAAATGTGTCACGTTGAAAATGTAGTGAGGTCAAAATTTCCGAATCATTTCTTTTTTTTTGTTTTGTTTCTTTTTTTTTTTTTTTCAAAATTTCTGTTTATTATATGTGGGGGAAAATTTTGATGGTTGTGGGAGGAGTCAAAAATCATAAAAGATATATGATATTTGTTTAATTCTCCATGCCTCATGACTTTACCATTTTTAATTGTATTTTTTGCAGAGAAATGTGTAAATAGTCATAAAACATTTTCTGTGGGGTGAGCACTTGCCAGAGGAAATGATGATGATGGTGGTGGTGACATTTAGAGTTTTTGTGAGGTTGTATTTGTCCAGTTAGTAGCCAGGTGCCAAATTTCAGTTGCAGTCATGTTGCTCAGTGCTGTGTGTGGTTTTGGTTGCTGACCATCTCGATTGTTAAGTTGAATCATTGTCTTTGCTTGCATCAAGAGTCATTTACGTTGGCGTCACTGTGTGTGTCATTAATCTGAAGAGTTAGTTTTAATTTTAAAAAAATAATTATGATAAACCGGATACCTGTCCTATACAACGCTGGGAAAGAGCAGATTGTCAGAAATACTGACATGGTGTTGTGACAAAATGGATTATTAATTACTCTGAAGACTCGATCTACCCAAGGACATTTCACAGTCATTCCCATTCAGCCGGCTCTGACTCTGGTGCATCCATATCTTCTGAGAGGGGATGTATGTTTGACTAAATGGAAGACTCTCAGCACCTGATTCAAGAAAATAAATGACATTTTTTAGTAAGAGATTGGAGCATTGCTAATATAAAAAAGCAGGGCATCAACACACACTCGTAGCTATTTCTCCAAAAAAGATATCTGATTATGTGCAAGGAAGGTTCAGTTGTTTATTTCAGTGTATGCCTGTAAAATTGAGCTTTTAATCAAAAGGAAGAGCTGCTTTGAATTGGACCTATAGGTTTAACACTCAGACTGAATCTGTCAGTGTAAGTGCTAAATGCATTTTTTTTAAGTAATGTCATTTTGTGATGCTTTATTTCATATTTTCTCTTTGTTGTATAATCAAGTCGTCTTCTGACTTCCAGTATCTTCATTTTTATGTTACCCCAATGTTTCTATTAGCCAAAATGTTTACTTTTTTCCCCTTCCTTTTTGTACATACACACCTCATTCTCTTTTTCAGTGACTGTGCCATGAGCTTTGTAATCTGTTACTCTGTACCAGTTTTACTGCAATAATGAGTTGAATTCAAAATGGCCACTCCTGTCCTTTGTTTCGACATCAGTTAGAAACAGGAAGCATTTCTCTCTTTTCAAAAATTACTTAAATCTTTTTGAATGAATAAATACAAAGGGGTGAAATCTGGGTATGAGCAACATCAGTTTTCATAATCATATAACAAATCATAATGTGTATATTGTCAACAACAAAAGAACTTTTTAAAACTCCAGTTGACACTTTTTTAAAAATGTTACTTAAAGTATTATGTACCACTATTTATTTATTAATATTTGAATTAGTAGAAGCTATTTACAGTATAATGACATACAATTTTCCAAAACTAAATATATTTATTTGAAGCTTTTAAGAACCAGCATTTAGTTTTGACTCAGTTGTGTTGACAAAACTGAATATTCAGGTTCAGTTAATACATTGTACCCCAAAGGGTGCTGAGAACTGATGTTCAGATATAAAAAGAAAAACAACTTGCAGCACAAATATGTCAGCATTATTAAGACAATCCATTTTTGAGAGTCCTAATTTACCTTATTTTATGACATAATGTTTGAATTTCAGATGTATTAAATCACTGAATAAACCCGTAAAGGTAGTAAATTTTGTTTTTGTTTTCGTGAAAAAAAAAAAAACCCAACTTAATGTAATAGTTTGTCAGCTGGTTATC
>KV751320.1:15919311-15931768 GCA_001698575.1 Mola mola | reverse complement strand
AATTTGTGCTAAGTCTACCATCAGGAGGGAACTACCAGCCTAAGAGGAGACAAGAACTCACAACACACAACTCTACAGCTGTCTGATATACATGTTGCATGTTTTAGCTGACAAGTTAAGCACAGATCCATCCAGAATTCAGCTGTGTTAGGACTAGGGTTATATGTCATATAGTAAGGTAGGAGCTCAAACATGACAACATAATGAGAGCTGGACTTTTAGGACACTGATTTTTGGTCAACAAACAGCAACGATCAGAGCTACACCCATCTTATCCATGTTTGGAATCATTTTGATGGCAGTTTTTCTGTCACGAGAACATAGCATCTCCATTGATAGTCCCAGGTATGGCGCTCCGATTGGTTGATTGTTTGACCCAGCAGTTAAAAATGCCCTCAATGAGAACAACTGTCCTGTTTGAATCAGGAAAAAAATCATTTGTGGGAAGCTATTCGGAGGTCAGGAACCAGGAATAAATAAAACAATATTTGAACTTTAATAAGAAAAGAAATATATAAACATTCCCATGGCGTACACTGCGCTGAACTTTGCAGCAACATTAAGAACAAGCACAAACAGCTGACGTTGACTCATCACTATTTTAATCATTATGTGAAGAAAATAAAACATTCAATTCCAAATAAGTCAACATAAAGCAGAATTGCTTTGTTACGGGGCTGTGCTATTTGTCAACGTTTTTGTTGTCTGGTTCTCTTTTGTTCTAGATTAGATGCAGTTCACCCTAATATTGGATCGAACTTTAAGTCAGTCATGAATAAAAATGTGGTTGGAGTTTTTTGCACATTTTTTTTTTGCCAATCCTTTTGTACCACGAATATTGAAGGGTAAAGCGAAACAAAGGGAAAAAAGTCAGATTAACCTTATGAAAAGAGAATATATACAATATTCACTTGTATGTATGTATGTTGGAAAGTGAGGGGATAAAAGATTTGTTAGTTCATTATATTTTTAACATGTTTAATATGTATTAATGAAGATGAGTGTGAGCGTGCAAAGGATCACAGTTAGAGGCCATCCCATCCCTTCCGGCACCAAATGGCAATACAGATATATGAAAAAAAAAGTGAATTAAAAATCATGTAAAAACCGAAGTACTCATGTGATTTCGAATTCAATTACTGAGTGCGACAAATCTTTCTCTACGCTTTCAATTTCTTAATTATTCTTATTAATGATGTACACTTTTTCTTTGCCTTTATGTTGTATATTGTCTATATGATTGCTGTTACTGTCAATGTTGATATTATTACACTTTCTTTTTATTTCAGATGAATGGAGATGATGGGGTACAGGTTCTGTTTTTGCTGAGGGTTTTATTGTCCTCCCGTCAGCCCAACAATCGGTTCTCATCTTGTAGTAATTCAATGAGGTTCATGTTCACGACCATTATGTAGCAATAAATGTGCCGTTTTTATATACACAGCGCTTTGAATAGCTTTTTCTTTTGATTCAGTAGAGTGTGGAGGATAAATGACAATGACAGTTTGCTGGTTTTAGAGGATGACAACATCAGACTGGTGCACCAAACTGACACTGATGTGAATGGGAATTTTGACCTTAAATGGAGAAGCATGCATATCTTACTTAATACTCACATCAAAAAATATGCATTTTATCCTGTAATTGTCGTATTCCAAGAACAAGTCCACCACCCAACAGTGAACCGCAGACATTAATAAGCTACTGTGCTGACTACACACAGGCCTACCAAACACTCTGATGCTCCATTTTCCTAGCAGCATTTGAACGCAGCATGCTTCTGTTGACCCGAGAAGTTGAAGAACATGAAAACTGTCTTAAAACCTCGCACAAACATAACCTGATCTATAAGCATCAGATGATCCATGCACACACATTTCACATTTGTAAATACATAAGAAGGCAGCTGACCAAATACAATTAGATGTGTATACAACAAAAGCATTTCAAGCCAGCATCGCTGTGTAAGTATTCTACACACCACAAGCAAGGACCGCACCATCAGTGAGATGTATACAAATATTTACTGTGGGAGACTATAGGTGTTAGGATAATGATGAGTAGGATAGATGTCTGCAATGTGGTGGAGGTTACGTTGAGGATCGGCAGCATCTCCCGGGCTGGCAAACCCGACCAAGAGGACAAAGAAGAGAAAGGCCCACTACCCATTAGGCACTTTAAATGGGATAGGGCACATCGGATTGATTGGTCCAGCTGATTCTTTTCAGTCTATATTGCTAAGCCATAGGCTGTATTTTACACAGAAGAGTTTTCAGGGCTTCATAATGCACCTTATCCTCAGTGGATGGATATTCTGGAGATATTCTTTTTCATCAAACATTTTTCTTCCGTGACTTACATTGTAAGCAGTAACGTGACTCTACACTAATCCTATAGGTTTACCTGCTGTAACACACCTGCCCAGGTTACACATCATGTCACAAGCATCTGGTTCTTCTGTAGAGGGGATTGGCCAAGCCGGTAATGAATGGTGACTCTTCATCTTGACTCATCGATGCAGTTTCATGTGCGTCTGCCTGCAGGCTAAAAGGATGACATCAGTTTGTGAATATTCTCATTGAATATTTTTTTGAGCTTGATGTGCCGTCATTACTTTGTTACATGGCTAGGCTTTAAAGCTTCTGTTGTCAGGTTGTTTTTTGCTCTGGATTAGATGCAGTTCACCCTATTACTGGAGAAAACTTTAAGTCAGTTATGAACTTACCATTTACCAGCACCCCCAGCTCTAGGCTGGAAGGGAAGTACTGTTCATATTAATCACTCACAGAAAAGCAAATATGCTGCAGCGTAGGTTATAAATCCAGCGTCCTCCATGTTCTCACATAGGATGTGTCCGACTAAAATCTCAAAGTCTAATACATTTTTCCTCACAACGGTATCCTTCATTTTAGGTAGTTCTTGTCACTTGACATATGTTAAAGTTTTTACGCTACTTCTGTTTTTACAGAAAACATTTACCAATAATTTTACTGGAGGGTGGACGACTGACCTCATAAACACTCACTAAAGCTCTGCCGCGCTTCACCTAACAGTTTTTCCCTGCACTGAACAAAAAGACTGTTTAGAGAAAATCTGTTTTCCGAGATGAAGGTTTTGCATCACTTATCATCGGCTCTAACTGTTAGATTTTTTTCAAGTCCGTGTTCTTATCTTTCAGCATGGTCCTTTTGGATTCTCCGTTCTACCATTTTTTTTTTTTTTCTTTTACTACCACAAACATTTATAGTTCTATAAATTATGTCCATGTTTGAAATTGATCCATATCCAAGATCAGGATCCAGATTAGCTCCAGATCTCCCCAAAAACTATAACATACATTTGTTGGGCCAAATGTTGGGCCACATTTGTTGGTTGTTACAAACCAAAATTCATTCAAATCTTTTGACAACTTTTAGTGATGGTCTTTAAATGAAGGATCCAACCCCGCTGCTAAAAGGAACGATACAGGATGTCCTTCCTCCTCAGTGCAATCAGACTTTTCAACACCTCTGTTACTAGACACTAGACACTCTACCTGGTTAAATCACTCAGACAAAAAGACCTAGCCATGATTTCTGCGAAGACACACTGCTGTTGACTTTTGAAAAGAACATACACAACGTACCATATAGTTCCATTTTGGAGAGACGGCAGACATCTCTGCAGGCAGTTTTTCCAAAACTCACACTAAAACAGCTGTGAAATGGATTTAAAGTACTACAGGTGGGAGGTGGATTATTGATTTTGGGGTGACCTGGTCCTTTAAGCCATAGAACACACAACCAATGATTGTTAATCAAAATTAAAAAGTAGAACTTAAAGGTAGCATGTGTATGATTTCATTAGCAAAATTTGTAACATTACAATACTGGTGGTGATAGTTTGTGTATACCGTATGTAAAATGACCAATGTATCGGCTGTTGACTGAATGGAGTATTTTACAGGGTTTGTGTTAGATTTAGAATATTGCTTGTTTTCTTTCATCACTCCTGAAAAACACCTGAAAAACACCTGAGCCACTTGGTAAAATAAAAGTGAAAGTGAACGTGGAAAGTACCTCCATGCATGGGTCAGTTTCATTGTGAGGGTTGAAAGCCATGCTACTGCAGCGATTACTGTATTGGTAGGTGTATTCTGTTTGTACACACATTTATGGTCCAAGAGAATGGCTAGAAATGAGTTTGTGAGTCAGATATTGTCATGAAATTAAGAGATTGCCATGAACTTTTAACATGCTCTCATGGTAACTTCGATCATACATTCTAATCCATGGGCTGGTTCCCGGATTTTTCCACATCTACTAAATTTTACTCCTAGGTTTGTATAAATGTTGTCAAAGTGTGTGTTGATCTTGATATGCTCATTGTATCGTGTATGTTGTCTTGGCCTACTATTTGGCTGAAGAACAAGTTTTCTAACAATGGCTATCGTCCTCCATGTTCAGGCTACCAAATATCTTGTTTTAGCCGTAAATGCTATGTGATGTTGCTAACATCCTTTCTGGGGCATGACGAACATTAGTTTTTTGTTTTTTTTTCTTCAATGTCAGGCTATACATTTGTACCTTAAAAGCTAATAGAAAATTCAGTACAAACTAACCTTACCATTCTGATGCATCAAATTGTAGATGATGTTGTACAAGTTGTTCCTCTTCTTCCTGGGAATCTGTGTCTGGTTCAAACATGTATGGCTGAATTACTCCAGTGTTAGAACTTGCCACTGTGCGGTGTATAGTAGACTAGTTTAAAGTCAGAAGATGACAGAGCAGGTAAATTGTAAAGACCGGAGATGGATTTTTTTTTTTCATGAAAAAAAAAAAAAAATTCTACAAAACAGAAATTAGTATCTAAAAGTTTCAATAAATTCAAATATTTAATTTCTAAAAGAAGTAGCCAGTTCCTAGAAAACCTGTTAGTAATTTTCAATGTTGGTGAAACAATATACAGTGCATACATTGGACAGAATTAAAATCACTGGCTAGAGCAGCAATAAGAATAAATTGAGATAAAATACAGTTTTAATCTTGAGGGTGGGAGAATGTTTGTTTGCTTTTTAACCTGTTGACAATCTTTGTGTAGCTTGTACAGAAACTGTCTCATTGGATAAATTTAACATGTTCAGATTAAGAATTACAGATGGGACTCCCGTTGTTTCAACAGTATTTATTGTCACACATAAAAAGCACAGCCACATTGTAGAAAAGGGAAAAGAATGGTTCTAATGGTAAAACATACCAAAAAAAATAAAATAAAAAAAAAAAATACCAATGTGTGAGTAAAAGTTATGTCACTGTAACGCTCCCTTCTGCAGCATGTTTCTTTGAATTGCACTCACGCCCTAACATACCAGGTGACACAACAGCATTAGAGAAGATAGACTTAGGTAGCAAATCAATAACAAACTGCACAGGATGCACAACACTGAGGCCTTCTTCTTGAGGTGACTCAGGTCATTCATTGTGTGGAACAGGCTCCTGAAGACATTCTATCACTCTGTGGCAGTCAGTGCTCTGTTCTTTGCTTTGGTGTGTGGAGCTGGTGGCATAAAGTCTGGAGAGACCTACAGACTTGAAAAACTGGTGAGGAAGGGCAGCTCAGTGGGTGGTCTGGAACTGGAGAGCCGTCACCATGACTATGCTGACCGCCAGCTAACGTTGGCAACAATCCACTTCATCCACACTGGACCGACTCTGCTTCCCACTGGGCACTTTTTCCAGCATTCTTTTCTTTTTTTGTTTTATTTGTCTTAACAGAAGGGCACCGTGATGGTGGGCATCTAAATATACACCAAGCAAGCTTATGGGCATCCATGTGTATTGGTATGCTATTTGTATGATAAAGTGCCACACACTGCACATCTATAAGTTCAGACTGTGACAGAGATTTATCGAGACCTTCAACGGGTGAGTCTGACCTGCCTCTAACCTGATACTGAAACTTTCAAACAGAATAACTAATTTTCAATGAAATGCATTCATTAAAGTCTTTACAGGGACAGGTTTGTCTCAACTGAGTTCTTTTTACTGAATGGGTGTGTTCTGAGCTCCGGGAGGCAGGAATGTAAGGCGTGGCTGTCAGTGTTGCCCAACACAAAGCAGTTCCATACTCTGTCAGGCTGACACCTATAGCAACCGCCGCCCAACAATCAATGCTCTTGACAGCAGATTGCAAACTTCCACTGTAAACTGTTGGTTTTATGTACAAGTGTGCCACTGCATCTCAGTGTGTTCAGGCTGCTGGGAAGCCTCCTGACTAATTTGGTCTACCTTACTGTAGTATGTATACTCTGAAGATTGGAGACTGTCTTGCTATAAATGTCATTTTTAAAGTTGTGGGTTTGTTTAACCAGTCACCACTTCTAACGCAGACTGCATCATGATGGAATTCATAGCGTATCATTATACATTCATAATGCTTAATAGCAGCAATGATGAACATACATAATGGTTTCTGATGCAGCATAATAATAGTCAAATGCATAGATTTTACTTTTAAAATTAGAATAAAACAGAAGTTAAAAGTAGAGGCTAATAAGACATTATACATTATTGTATAAGCATCTATGATACATTCCTGACCATTAACTACATTGTTGGTGCTCAGTAGAGTCTAATGCTTTTTAAGTGATTATTGTGATACTCTGTGGACTATTATAGGGATCTACGAACCGTCACTACACATATAGACACAAATTGTTATTTTCATATTTCTGAAGGGTATTTTTAGGTTTAGCAAAGCCGGAAATGGTTTGGCATTTTAGTTTCTGAAAAGTTTTTAGAGATGAAGTTAAACTTTAGAGTTGGACACGAGGTCACATCTCCAACCAAAGTGCTGACAATACGGCTAAATGTTTACAGCCATTCAGTGACTCTTGCAGTCCCTTTGTCCTAAATGCTAACACATCTTTGTCAGCATATTTGCATGCTAATATTAGCCAATTATCACTAAACGTATGATAGCTGAGGCTGGTGGAAATGTATTTATGTAGGATGACTCTCCACAACAGAGTCCTTGAAAGATCTATTAATGAAAACGAAAAGTAAGAATTCAGATTTTACAGCTCCAACTTTTCAATAAAGATCCCCAGTGACAGCACGTGACGCAACAAGGGCGGGACCATTCCTGGAATAGTTACAATAATTGTGTTTTGATGAGAGGCTGCTAGACTGCGTCTCCAAAAATGGTGTGTGTGTGAGAGAGAGAGAGAGAGAGAGAGAGAGAGAGAGAGAGAGAGAGAGAAAGTTTCTCACGTTTCCCTCCTCCTCTCCCGCCTGCTTACCAGCTCTGATGGGCGGCAGGTAAAACGACAACTTAACTGTTCTTCCTGTGTCAACGACAGCCTGCGCGTTTGTCTGGTGTGCGCCAGGTGTATCCGTGGACACACCCACAAGGGCAACTGTCAGCCTGACACCACAGACCGTCAGTCACAGCAGAGCGCCGCAGAGGAACCGTCGGCAGGTAAGAGGCTGCTGGTTCTCAGGACACCTGTTAGACTTTAAACCTACTCTCACTGCAGCTGCTGTCACTGACTCCAGGACAGCCAGAGGTCCTGGCTTTCTTTCACCTCAGTGTGTTCACGGCGCGTTTCCTGGAGCTGGACTTGACCTGATCGTGGTATAATAAAACTTTTGAGTTGATGCTGTAATAGTTTAGGAGGGGCTGCTGCCGAGCAGAACCCTGCAGGGTCCAATTACAGAAAGATCAGAACTACCAGAGTTACAGCGAGGTCAGTAGTTAGTCATCACGTGTTGTATTTGTTTTCAGATGGACAACAAACTAGGATTCAGTCAGCAGTGATGCATGTTATTACTGTTAATATTATCACAAAAGTCTGAAAGAGCACCTCGGTGTTCTGCACTAAAAAGAACCATTAAATGTGATAAAACTGGAAATTCAAATGTGGTTTCAACTGTACCAAAAGTCAGTAGTACATTTAACTTCCCCCGGGAAACTTATATAATACAAGTAACAGTTAAGTCAGCATAATCTGGAATTTCATAATCAACTTTGCTTATTATCAATGAGAACAAAGTCTATCATATATTATGTCTCTGACGAAATGAGATTTTTTTTTTTTTTGCTCTTGGATAATTTCATTTAAAGGCTTTAGGAGATATATTTTAGCAATAGATGAAAGCAAGCAATAGAGACATAAACATCGTACTGTGTGGTTCAATTTAGGAACACAGGAATAAGTTGTCTAATGTTCTAAGGAAAGTTCTAACCAAAGTGTAACAGTACTGACAGTCACTAAGGAATATAGTATGAATTTCCTAATATTGCTCTCAGTTTTGATGAGGTCATTCTACTTCTAATGAGTACTTCAAACCTCCCTGAAGAATTGGACAGCCTGGGTTGACACATAAGAGATGTTAAAACAATATGAAAGTTAAACAGTGACAGTGGTATCAAACATTAGAAAACAGACTATCATCAAAATGCCATTCACAAGGTTATTCCCCTGTGAATGGCTTATCATGAATACTACGGGACTAACAAAGTCAGTGTGCAATAGCTGTGCAGCTAAGCATGCAGGATACTCTCTCTCTCTCTCTCTCTCTCACGGTCCCTGTCCTCTGGGGCTTGTCTGTTACAATGTAGAGTGATTTGTTTTTTTTAGTTTGTTTGTTCGCATTTTGTTTTTGTTTTTTGTTTTTTTTGGAAAAGGGTGTGTTTGATTGCAGCTTTAAAAGCAAGTTTTAACCCACTTTGGTTTGGTATACTTCTCCCAGCCTGCACAGAGCCCTGACCTCAACCCCAGCCAGCACCTTTGACATGAACTGGAAAATCTAGTAGAGAGCTTTTGCATGACAGTGGCGCCTACAGCAGTATATTCATGTGCACTGTTTTGTAATGCCACATTTATCTTTCACACAGAATAAAGATACCATAAAAAATGAATATCATGCCAGAAAGAGTCATAGAAAAATGTGATAATCTATACCTTCCTGAAACAGAAACAGAGGATATAATGAAACTCCCACTTCCTGCGGTGATGAATTGTGTTGTGTTTTGTCCAAAAGCCACGCAGGGTGGGTCTGACTGTACTCTGCACTATGGGCCGATAAGAAAGCAGCAGCAAAGCAGGCGTTATCTTTATTCCAGCTAGGCAAAGGACAGTAATACCACTTACACTAGCTTCACATGGAGCCACATATGTCATAAAGACCACAACACTGCCTGACCATGGCAGCCCTCAGGTGTTTGGACTGGGGAGCCACCGATATGAAAATGTTATCGGTACAGATGACTGATATTAAAATTGCTGATTATGATGTCAAATATATTTTTTCGATAATCAGTTCTGCTCATCAGACCAACACCAATATTTAAGAAAGAAGGGCAATAGCAATGCGACTGTTAACACAACACAGCATTCCTAGTTTACGACAAAAAAAGCAAGTTGTGTGATTGTTTGATGATAGCGGCAGTTTGCATTCCAAAATGTGTGACATTAGTCACCATGTGACATTTTTCCAACGGAGCCATAAGTGTGTCTATGTGATATCTGATAGAGATTCAAAAAAATTAGATTTCAGATTTTGGGGATATGTGGTCTGTTGTCATACTACACAAAATATGCTACATTCTAGTATATTTGGGGATATCTCCACAGAGAATCTCAAGGACTCCAGATGGCTGACTGTTTTAGCTCTTATGTTGGATACACTTCAAAAATGTATGTGGTTTCCAGTCCTGTTATGAAATCAAGCAGATGGTGGAACTTTAATTCTCCATTACTCTTTTCTTTATATTAAAGTGGCTAATGTGAAAAGGGTCATGCCAGATTTACCATCAGCTTTCTACAGACCTTTTTTAACCCCTTTAAACTTATTGTTTCAGTTTTATGGCACTATTTGAGATAGTGGAAGCCAAACCGCAGAGAGAACATGGGACTTTGATTCGTTGAGTGGCATTCTAATCATTTTACTCCATATGATCTTGATTTGGAGGCAAATTAGACAGGTGTTTGCCAACACATTAGCTAAAAAAGTTTAATATGAAGTCAGGCTTTTCATGGAGTTGTTCAACTGACAAGCTGCCATAGAAATATTTAATATTTGAGGTTTAAACATGCTTTGTTGGTGAGTTATCAAGCTTTCTGCTACAATATCTAATTTTGGTAGGTTTTACTAAACTAGGGGCTGCTGTCTGTTACGTTACACGGTGACCTGAAGCTGACACATTTGAACATTTATGGCTAAATTGGAAAAATGCTAACCTGATGCGATGTGTTTAACAAAACAGTTTATGTGCCTTTGTCAAATCGACTGCAAGGTACAAAGGACTTGTACAAATGTGGTTAACTGTACTACATGCTGTACATTTTGCATGTAAAACAATGCTGTAATTCTAGTGTGTCACTGACTGTAATAAGCAGCATACAGAGATGTCAGTAAGGCATGTTTGAGCTTTTCATAGGTTGAAAGTATGCTGAAACATGGACAGAATATCAGTTGACAACATCTCTGACTCTGCTTGAGGCCCTTTCTGCTGTATATACAGTATTTTACCATCCATCTTGCTTCAGCTCTCTTTGGTATTTTAGTATTAAGCTAAGCATTCTTTCCTCTCTCTTGCCCCTCTGTCTTTTAATTGTCTCTTTTTAACTTTCTTACAGTAATCATTGGTAATTTTTTTTTTTTTTTTGCTATTTCTTTGTTGTAATTGTTTTTCTTTCTCAAATCAAATCAAATTGTATTTGTATAGCCCAAAATCACAATTTACACATTATCTCACTGGGCTTTGACAAACTCTAGATGTGATACCCTCTGCCCTTAGACTCTCGGATAAGACCCCCTTATATGTACTTATATGTACTGCCAAACTCCTCCATGATCTCATGTGATTGGTTTGTTATGATGGTTCCCACCATACTTGGCTGGGACAGTCACCAAGACTTCACAGGAAGGCATTAGTGGTGTTGAATGAAATCGCACTAGATTGGGAGGGGTAACATTAGGGTTGATAAGTCGATTTGTTAGTACATTATTTTATTTTTAATTTAGGTCATTGCATGTGAGGCCAAGATGGTCAGTTCTGGCCATCAAGGCTGTAATTTCCCCATGTTTGCTCTAATCTGTTTAGTCTTCATTTTTTCATTTCAGTCTTTCCTCCCCCAAATCTTTTATATTAAACAGTCTTTATGTGCAGATGAGATCATTTAAAAACAAGGAATTGTATACAATATTTTACCTGTTAATCTCCATCTAGCTGTCTGTCTCACATACACACACTTTCACTCTATTTAATGTGTTTTAATTGGAATACATTCTTTACCTTGACTTAAAAAACAGACCAACAAGAAAATACAACTGATCCCTCCCACAATTTTGCCCCTCTTCCTTCTCTGTTCTCTTTCTGTCACACACAGTGATAATACACTACAGTGAAATGGTCTGTGTTACGTATATGTTTGGTACAACTCAGATACGAATCTATCACAATATCACTTATAGTATATTAAATCTTATATCTGATCAACTTATTAATATATGGACATGACCTTGGGCATGCCCAAGCAGAAGCAGCAAGAACCAGATGGCTGCTAAGAACCCAAAAAGTACACTTGTAACTAGTGTTTAAAGGCATAGTATGCAGGACTTGCTTGTAAATGGACCTTTCAAATCTGGCACCTCCTGCCCTGTCTAGTAACACTAGAAGCACATGTTTGCACACATTGTTTAAAGGCCTTGTGTTTCCGTGGCAGATGTACAGTACAAGATACATTATTATACAAGGGTGGATACTGGCGCGACTAGCAGCCGGTGCTCTCCCTCACATCGCATTCATTAGTTGTCTTATACTGCTCTTATATTGTTCTCTCAGCCACACGAACAGTATCTCAGTCTATTGATGCTATACAGCAATTTGGATACCTGGTTTCAGTTGATAATTCAATGTATTCTGAGCTGTCAGTTGACCTGTCTTTCCGGTCAGTACCTGCCTGGAGTCTACCTGGCATTTGAGTGCTAATTGCTGCTCCAGGTAGCATCGTAATTCTTACCCTTACACTAAAGGGGTCAGAAACCTGCTCGTCTTGGCCTTCTCGTTGGATTTATTCTGCTGTCCTTCCCCCAGCCTATATTGCCAACATTGCGGCACTCTGCAGCGGAACATTTCCAATTTTAGCAACAGTCTGAGCTCCCACCGGCTTTACTCCTCAATCCAGACATCACTCGGCTACTACGTCGGAAATATGTTCACAGGGGATCCAGACGGAGCTACAAAATCAACAGCATGAGACCCATACCATCGTTATGTTCTTCCTGCCGTCGCCCCTCGCAGACCGTCTGTTGACCACTCTGCTCTTGCTAGCTTAGCCAGCGGGGCTAGCACTGGACCCGGCAAATGCAGCATCTCCATGGGGCTGCTAAACGTCTGCTCGCTCACCAGCAAGAGTCCTTTCTTTTATGATCTAGTGAACAATTATTTTTTTTAAATAATTACTATTATT
>KV751320.1:15891576-15909614 GCA_001698575.1 Mola mola | reverse complement strand
TCCACAGACGCTGGAGAAGCTGGTTGTTTTGTTTTGTTTTACACAGATAATATTGGAGAGGTGTAAGCTAAACTTGTGTACTTGTTCAATATAGGGTAACTGGTTTGTCTGTGTTTCAATTAGCAAAGAGTATGAGAGCAAATAGTGCAGGAGAGAGGGGATATGTCGCTCACTGACTGCATTATTGAGTCCAGACAAACTGGTTCTACTGTTTTATGCAGCTGATGTGTCTAAATACAGAAAGTGGAGTGTTGCATGCCACTGTTGCACAGTCCAGTTTGGAGTAGGACAATCTAGCCCTGTTCTATCAGTATATGAGGTGTTCACTAATATCACATTTGGCTTGAAATTCTGTTGAAAATCTCAATAGCTATGTTTACATGGACACAAATATTTGGAACAAAGGACGGATCAGAGTAAAAACGCTTCATGTAAACACATCAATTGGAAGATTCTGATCAGATTTGGCTCATTTGGAAAGAAAGTTTAATCCGATCATGAGGGTCGGTTTATGCCGATCCTTGTTCCGATCGCGTGCCATGTACGCACTTGTTCCGATCGCGTCTTCCTGTTTGGGTAAAATTACCCTCACTGCGCATGTGTGCCGCTCATGTCCTCCCACTCTCTCCTCCTGTAACGCAGGAAGCATTATGCATTAATGAGTCCATAGCTCGATCACGGAGAACAGTAGAAACAAAAGTAGGGCTTTCAGAACCTGGCGCAGGTCCATTCTTTAAGAGTGCAGAGTTTAAATTGCAGGGAAAGTGCAAAGTGTAGCAACGTTGGCATTTGTTTACAGCACAGGCGGATGTGCAACTTCTTCTTCTACGGTTATTCTAAGGAAATTAGACAAATCTGCACATGTCAAAATGCTTCTTTTCTGATTAAAGCCTGGTGCATGTATACGCACGTCATGATCGGATTATTTAATTTAGCGTCCATATAAACAGCATATTCGGGAAATTCCCTTCAAATGTTTAATTTTATTAAGAAATTTTGCGTATTTCAACATAGATATTGTTAACAAAGTATACATATACACATCTATGTGACCTATAGAAGATCACAGAACTTCGGGAAGATTTACTGTATTTCTGCAATGATACCATCATGGCATTTCAAATGCTACTCTAGCAACAGTTTAACAATAACAGTTTAACAATACACAAAACTAGAGCTAAAAAGAAAAGGTATTCCCAGTTTGTTGTGGAAGAATTTAACTGGCTTTCACAGACCCCTGACCTCAGCCCCACCCTACATCTTTAGGATCAGTTGGAATGCCAGTGGAATGCACTAATGCTCATTTGACTGAATGGAAACAAATGTTTGCCTGCGGGTTCTAATGCCCAGTTGTTATAAGGTGTTTTTCAAATATTCAGCTTGGTTCAAATAATCATTTTTGGGCTTTCCCATAGAAAAACACATGGCTGAGATGTTAAATTAAACCTAGAATGTGTTTTGTCTTAGTTTATAGGTGTAACACTATAAAATTTATATATTGTATTTATCCATCCATTTTCTACTGCTTATCCTGTTAGGGGTCGCAGCATCTTCGGGCAAAGGAGGGGTACACTCTGGACAAGTCATCAGTTCATCTTAGGGCTAACACATAGAGACAAACAACCATCCACACTCATATTCACACCTACGGGCAATTTAGAGTGACCAATTAACCTAACCCACAGTTTTGCATGTTTTTGGACTGTGGGAGGAAGCCGGAGTAGCCGGAGAGAGCACACGCAGACACAGGGAGAACATGCAAACTCCACGCAGAAAAGGCCCTGACCCAGAATCGAACCCAGGACCTTCTTGCTGTGAGGCGACAGTGCTAACCACTGCACCACTGTGCCGCCTGTATTATACATTTACGCAGGTCATTATCACCTTGAAAGAATCCATTCAACACACAAAAACATAGTTATTTATGTATTAGCTTAGTGCTAGATATTGAACTGCCTCAAAAAATGACTTCCCACTTCAGTAACAGAACTATGTTCTTAAAGACACTGGTTTTTGACGCATATAAACAATATCTCAAAGCTTCAGTAAAGTTTTAGCTGTACAGTAATATCAGTATGAAATGTATGTCACATGACATTTGTGTAAATTTACTTTCATTAAATCAGCCATTGTCAGAGTCAGAGAAGTAGTTAAAATCTGGTTCCATCAAGGGCAATATTCCTGGGTAATAAATGAGCCCTAAAGGTGTCTCCGACTCTTCTCTCCTACTTTAAAGACCTGCTGGTTCAAAGTGTATCAGCACACAAGGTGACATACCGCAGCGGTGAGTCAGCAGCAAAGCATGCTGGGTGGGAAAGTTCCTTCATATTCCTCATCATAAACTGATTTGTTTGCTGAGTAACAACCTGTCTTTATCATGACAGTGCCAGTGCACAGAGATATGACCACTGGGCTTTAATCAGATTAGAAGATAAGTATTGTTACTGTAGCGCAACAATTATTAATTTTTTTTTTTTTAGAAACAGAATCTGACAGATAGTATTTAGCTTTATTGGCTTTAACATTTTAGAATGTTTTTGTTTTGTTTTGGTCCTTTTCATTTATTTTTTGGTAATACAATGTAAATGCAGTTCAAAATAAATAAAACATCTCCCTCCTAATTCTGTCACATTTTTTCTGCTGCCCCTCCACTCTTCTTTACATATTTGACTGCTGTGACGTGTAAAGAGAACTGGTGGAGCAGTATTTGGAAAAACATAACTTAACACGTTCTTCATAAACTTAGGCTTCAAAGATAAACTTACCTCTTTACTGACATTGAAAATGAATTGAATGCTTCCCTTTTGAGTCAGGTAGCACAAAGCATGCAGCATATTGAAAGCAGAAAATGTGTTGGGTTAACAAAGAACATGACTTAAGATACTGGTGTATTTTTATAGTATAACATCTGATTAGATCAGGCTGTCGGGCGGAGAAGTCACCTCACCTGACTGCATAATAGTATTTATTCAAACAGCGAGAGTCTGTAGTGTCTGTGCAAAGAATGGGACAAGAATGTTGTGAGCGGCTGCCAGCATTTCTCAGGTAGGGACTGTAACTCTCTTATTGTAGGATTTTATTCAAATCTGCCTGGATTAAGTACTGAGGGGTTTAATGTTAAGCTTTTCAAACATGTCGCAGATTCAACGTTTATTATAAAGGTGATAAAAAGATTGCATGTTTACACGCACTGTTGCAGGTTGGTTGTATTTGTAAGAAAATGCCTACATTTAGGGATCTAGATTGGCTTCTGACTCACAGTGATCAGGTGGAGGGACTAAGAGAACTTGAACTAGCAACAGACAAAGTTTTTCCTTTAATTCCGATTATTTTGTAAGGTTTTCATATGCCATATGCCATACTACAGCCCTACAGCCATAGAACAGTGTTATTGTAATCAGGCTAACCGGTTATCCACTCACCTGGCACCGTGTCACCGTCTCTGTAGCGCTTTTTCTTTGATTTCGAAAAATATAATGAATATTAATTCTCAACACCTCCTGAAAAATTTCTATCTGCTGCTTTTAACCCTACTGGTTTGCATGAAGTGATACACATAACTATGTTATTAATCCATATAAAATTCTGACGTTTTCTTTTCTTCAGTAAATATGCTGATTTCTTCTCTCTTACAACACATTTCTAAGGTGGCGTTAAGTATTTCATTCAAAACAAAAAAAAGCCAAAAATGATAACTTGGAAACTGTTGAGGGGCAGAGCTGAAAAGTTTGCACTAGTTTGAAATTGGTTGGCATTTTAAAACATTTTGAAAGATGATAGTAGACACCAAAGCAGAGGAAAAGGGAGAGTGAATACCAGACATACTTTCATGAAGTGGAAATGAATGAATGAATGATCTAAACTGGATGATGACGCTGCTATGAGTCTTCTGGTTTTCTTGAGCTGCTCGCTAACTTCGTAGTCAGTGTATTGGAAGAGCCAGGAATAAGACATTTTATATCAACATTTTCCAAATTGCCGTTAAAGAACAGTTATTTGTTATGGTTATTACTTAGGTCCATCTTGTGGCAAGATGTCTCTATAAGCTACATTTGCATGAAATTAGGTGTGAATATTCATGTTCCCCTGTGCACTCTGCTTGATAACTTGTCTTTAACTTTAGCATGGTCGTGATGACAAAAAGCTTAACTTGTAATATGTAATATGCTGTCCTTGAACTACCTGGTCTTATTCTTTTTCCCCAGAGAATGACCCTTTACATTTTAATTTCAGCTTCAGGACAAACATTAAATGTTTAGCTCCACGTCTGGTGAAGCTGCAAGACTAGTAAAATCAACAGTGTTGTATTTTTTTTATCCAGCTCTATTCATATTTTGGCATGCAATGACATTATGCTGCTGCTGGCAGGATTTTAAACTTTTAATCTTGTTAGATAAAATCCTCCCTGTGTGTGTTCATCTTGATAAGAAGACAGAAACAAGGCTTATGAAAAAAAGTCAACACAAAGATGAAGAGAGAGAGAGAGAGAGAACTACATTCCCTCATGAAGGGAATCTTCGCCCTCCTCATACCTGCTTGTTAGTCAGGGAGTGTCTGAGTGAGGCGACCGGCCCAAAGCCATCAGACACACCCATGGTTAGGAATTCGGAGTTACATGACTTGCTTGGGTGGGGAGGACTGGTACCCTAAGTTCAACCGAGCCTCAGCTTTGGACATGGGTAATGTTTTTCTTCGCACTGACTTGACTGGACCTAAGTTCCACACTGTTTAGTTTTTTGTCTTAATTTCTTTGTATTGAGTTTTGCATTTTGTTTTCGGACTTTAATAACCTTTTATTACATAGCCTTAATACTAGGGAGTTGACATTTAAGTTGCAACCTGCTTTTTAGAAGTGGAAACCATCCACACATGCATTCATACACTGCCTTTGGGGGCAATATGGGGTTCAATGTCTTGCCTGAAAACCTTTAACATTCTAAGTGCAAGGGTCAGGAATCAAACTGCCGATCGGCCAATTAGAAGACGCCCTGGTCATAGATTTAATTTATAGCTTGTGTTATGACAATGCTTCATAAATTATAATATGGTGTAAACATAATACAAAATGTGTTGTATGTACAAAATTAGAACGATTTGTTTGGCAACCCACAGGCCACATGTGGCCCCAAAACAACCACTAAGTGGCCCAGTATGCATAAATGTATAGGTATCTATTGTGTATATGTAGAACATATATAATTTGATATATATTTTGTAATTAGACAGCCCTGGTATTTATAATTATTTCTAATTAAAATTCAGTAACATGTATATTATGCACTCACAGAGGTGCATAATAATCAAGTAGAAACGTATAGAAAATAGTGTTTTCCTTGAATTTCCCTTATTCCAGAGCAATTCCCACTAATTACTTGACTCAACACAACTGTGATAGTGCATTGGATTGTAGTGCCACATATTCAAATTCCTGCACTTAATTTGACAGTAGACTGGAATTCCTTTGTCTATACATTTATTTTAATTATAGCTTTAATTTGATGTTCAGTTGGTTTAATATGGTACTGTTAGGTGGAATTTTAAATTAAGCTATTGGTCAACACAGTATTCATCTCTCACTCAAACACATTTGTACACACTCACAACAGAAAAGGTTGAGACAGGCAGAGACACCCTAACAGCCCTGGCTGGATATTAACTAACAACTTCACATTCTCTCCCAGAGTCTCTCTGCTTGTCCATTCTGGTCAGTGGGGAGGTTGTAGTTAGGGTCATCTCCATGCACACAGAAATTCAGCCCACCCACTAACACACACATGAAACCCTGCTGCCTGAGCTCAGTCAGGAAATGGGTTTTGAGTCAATCTGTCATCATGAACACTTCTCTGTCTCCAATTCCTGCAGTGAGTATTTTAAATATACTTTCAGACGCTATTGAAACAAATCAGAGCAGTGAGATAAAGTTTATCATTTGAAATGTGTCATTGCTAAAGGACTGAAGCAATTTGCTTAACTGTCAATTTAAGGTTATAATATCAAAGAGCTAAATTTAGTTTTTTTTTGTTATTTAAAAACCTTAGGGCTATGAGAGGTGGCTTAGCTTGTTTAAAGATGGAATTGTACTAATGTAGCTTGGTTTTATTTTTATTATTAGTATTTGACTATTTTGTCTGACTACCTTGTCCTAAATCCTCAGTAAGGGAACGTGCTTAAAGTTGGCCTTTTAATGAGGTTATTCTGTCAGTGGGCTGGAGACAAAAAAGGGATCTCAGGCATGGTAGGATAATTTCCCAATAGCTTATGGTTTGCAGAGAAAACAGACCAGAAGTTGCGACTCTCGCTGCAGAAAAATACTGTCTTAATATCTGAATTGGTTGCTAAAAGTTATCAATCAATCAAGTTTAATTTGTATAGCCCAAAATCTGAAATAACAATTTGCCTCTAAGGGCCTTACAATCTGTACATAACAACACCCTCCACCCTTAGACCCTCAACCCAGGTGAGGAAAAACTCCAAAAACCCTAGACAGGGTAAAAGAAAAACCTCAGGGAGAACCACAGAGCAGGGATTCCTCTCCCTGGGACGGATAGACATGCAATAGATGTCACAAGTACAGAGCACAACATTATGACATGAATTACAGTCTATGGATATGAAAACATGAGAACTGAGTCCAGAAGCATGTTACTAAAGAGCAGAGTTCAGGAACCAGATGTTGATCCAGGTCAGGATTCCTGGCCACTCAGTCTTTTGCTGCGTAGTATAGGTGACGTGGCTAATGATCCCAGACACAAGGTCACATCTCCATTGGATAACAGGTCGCTACCAGAACCATCATGCTCACGTCACCAGGTGGCTGAGAGACAATAAGGCACCCCGGGGTGAAGTTAGTAACACAAATACTGGCACATGACACAATCAGATAGTTCCCTTTGTAAATTATAAGTTCAATTCAGTTTTCTTTCTAGCTTAACAAAAAAACTTGCAAGTGGCACATTCACGTAGCCTATCAAAAAAACACCCACACAGGGCTCTAAGCCTCAATGAAATTAAATACCATATAGCCGGCAGTATAACTAAAAATAATAAAATAACATAATAACATAAAATGATAAAATAATAACAATCAAGTGGTTGTTGCAGGCCTGGCGCGTAGCTGGTGTGTGGTGTACCGCACCAAAATGGCGGCTCCTTCACTCTAAATGAGCTAGAAGACAAAAACAACTCACAGTTCCTGGAACAGGCAATACGCACGAAGCTCCTCTCCTGAAAGTGTTTAGTTGGTTGGAATCGCAGGAATCTCGTGTTACTGTCTCCTCTGGTTTACGCAGACTTGACGAGCTCTCTGGCTTGGCCAACACACAGTCCAAAAGCAATCCAGAACAGCTAGCTTTCTCGCTGTAGAGCTAAGCTAAGCAAGATGGCAGACCGCCCGAACGTTGAAGTCCTCTTCGGAATAAATTGTTCAAAACAGTCCATCCGTCGAATATAACAACTATCAGAGGGTTGTGTACTTGCGTTATTACTCTTCAAACACTTTGTAAATATGTAGACTACGTATTTCCATGGTTAACATTTCAAAAAACAACAGCACAGCAACACATTCCTAGCGTTCCCTCTATCTCTCCTCTTTCACTCTCTGCTGACACCTGACCTTCAATTCACTTTTCATTGACTCATGAAAATAAACAAAATGCAACACTTTACATTTGGATTTCTTCTCACAGTATTCAAAATAAAACATCTTTACAATATTTCCAGCATAATGAACATAGTATTTTGGAAAACAAAATATATATTTACATCATATAAATATTTCAATACATGAACTTAACCATGAAATCCAATGGCTATTGCAACAAACCTCTGCATAGTTTTTAACCATACTATTTATTAATTCTAATTTATTAATCAATGAACTTCTAATTCCTATTTATGAATCAAGGAACTTCTAATATCTAGGCCTAATTTTCCATAGGGCTACATCCTCCCCCTTCTAACTGTCTGTATGTCCTCATGAGACAACCTATGACATACAGGGTTAAGAAGTCCTAGAGTAATGACTAACACCCTAGTTTAATAATAATGCCCTTGTGGACAATAGTAATTGGCTGATCTCTAGCCTTTCCTGGTTCATCATAAGTAAGACGAATGACAGGCTTCACATGTTTTTTAGATCTAGTTCTTGGCCTAAGCTCTCTACTAGTCTTGGTCATAGACACAGGCTTAGGCAACGTGGCAAGCATTGACAGTAAAGTGCCATTGAATCTTTCGGGTTGAGGGTCCCCTTGTGGATAATAGGGTGTGGTTTGGGATTTACGCACCCCCAGGATCATCAGGAGCTCTCGAATCAACCGACTTTCAAAGTCTCTTCCTTGGTCTGAATGTATTCTGTTTGGCAGACCATACTGCAAAAAGTACTTTTCCACCAGGCTCTTAGCCACGGTGAGTGCTTTTTGATTCCTGGTAGGAAACGCCTGTGCGTAACGAGTAAAATGATCCGTCGCAACTAATACATTGCTGATTCCTTTTGAGTCAGGTTCCGTGGAGAGAAAATCGATGCATATGAGGTCCATGGGACGACTGCTTACAATCTGGTGCAGGGGTGCAGCCTTCTTGCAAGGGGTTTTCCGTGTGACACACTCTCCACAGTCCTTGACATACTGTTCCACATCGATTGCCATCTTGGGCCAATAGAACCTACTCCGCAGAAGATCAGTCGTCCGCTCTACTCCTAAATGACCCATGTCATTGTGTAAGGATCACAAAGCAGCCTCTCGGAACTCAACAGGCAGCATGAGTTGGGTTACCTGTCCTCAAGAGGGTTTCTGAGTCTTCCAGTGTAGAAGTCAGTCTTGCAGCACTGAACGGTCTCTTTCTCTCTTGAATAGACTCAGTTCAGAGTTTTTCTCTTTGTCACTCGGCCAGTTGCCTTGCTGCATGGCTTCCATCACTCTCCAGATGATGTCATCCTTCTGCTGCGCTTCTTTCAAGTCAGCTTTGGACATCTGACGCAAGGAAAACATGTTGAGGTGCATTGGGAAACCGAACACCTCAGGGATGCACTCAGGGGACTCTCCCAGCTGATCGACGTATCGGGGAGGTGTTCCAGCCACCTCTTTAGCACAAACCTTTCGACAGATGGACCTCACCCCGGTCTGGGGTATCTCCTCCCACTCTCCTTTCTCCAACTCATCAGCCATGTTTCTGGACAGCAAGTCGGCATCGACGTTGGTTTTGCCGGGCCGGTATTTGATGTTAAACTCATAAGTCGCTAAGGCAGCCAGCCAGCGATGCCCTGTCGCATTAAGTTTGGCTGTCGTTAACACATAGGTAAGTGGGTTATTGTCCGTCCAGACGGTAAATTTCGCTCCATATAGATAATCATGGAATTTATCCACAATCGCCCACTTAAGAGCTAGAAATTGCAGCTGATTGCCTGGATAACGCTGTTCAGTATCAGTCACTCTTCTGCTGGTAAAAGCCACTGTCCTGAGTCCTTCTGGGTGTTCTTGATACAACACAGCCCCAAGCCCTTTCAGGCTGGCGTCTGTATGTAAGATGTAAGGCTTTTTGGCGTCAGCAAACGCGGGGACTGGCGTGTTAGTGAGGCACTGAATAATGTGGTGGAGAGCATCAGTGCACGCCTGGTTCCACCGGTCTCCAAATGGCTCTGACTCTTTCAGGTAGGTCTTTGTCTGGTCTTTGACTCTCCGCTTGCCTTTGTGAGTTGGTGCATACCCTTTGGTGAGCTCTGTGAGGGGTCTGACAACTGCTGAATAGTTTGCCACAAACCGCCGATAATACCCGCAGAATCCAAGAAAGGACCTCAACGATTTCAGATCTTTAGGCCAAGGCCAGTTGGTGACAACCTTAACTTTCTCGGGATCTGTAGCAACTCTGTCTGCGGACATTATGTGTCCCACGTATTTCACCTTCAGATGGCAAAACTGGCACTTGTCGAAAGACAGCTTCAGTCCCACCTCTTCGAGTCGATCCAGCACTTTGAGAAGCCTCTCGTCATGCTCCTCCAAGGATTTTCCAAAGACGATCAGGTCATCCAGGTAAACTAATACCTGGAGCACGTTCATATCGCCTACAGCTCTTTCCATCAAACATTGGAACGTTGCAGGTGCTCCAGTGATACCCTGCAGCATTCTTTCGAATTGATAAAACCCTAGTGGCCAGATAAAGGCTATTTTTTCTTTATCTGTTTCTTCCATGGCGATCTGATAATACAGAAAACCACCTACTCCCTGTAAGGCAGTCAAGCGCATCGTCGATGCGGGGAGTAGTGTATTGGTCAGGCACTGTTCAACTGTTCAGTGTTCTGTAGTACAGCGTTATAATTGTGTGATAAGGCACTATAAGTTCTTTAAGATACAAAGGTGCCTGACCATTTAGAACTTTGTAGGTTAAGTGGAGAACTTTAAATTTTATTCTGGATTTCACTGGAAGCCAATGCAGAGAAGCTAGAACAGGAGAAATATGATCTAATTTTCTTGTTCCCTGTAGCTCACGAGCAACAGTGTTTTGAATCAGCTGGAGGGTCTTTAGTGACTTGGTAGTACATCCTGTTAATAAGGAGTTACAATAGTCAAGCCTTGAAGTGACAAAGGCATGGACCAATTTTTCCGCATCATTTTGAGACAGAAAGTATCTGATTTTTGCAATGTTATGTAAATGAAAAAACGATAGATCCAGAAATTTGTTTTATGTGGGAGTCAAAGGACAGATCCTGATCAAAGACAACTTCCAGATTTTTTACAGTGCTATTAGAGGTTAAGGAGTTGTTGTCCAGAGGTACTATGTCATTCAATAATTTTTTTGAGGTTTGTAAGACCGAAGACAATCATTTTGGTTTTATCTGAATTGAACAGCAAAAAATTGCAGGTCATCCACATTTTGATATCTTTAAGACAGTCTTGATGTTTAGCTAGTCTGTTGGTTTTGTTACGTTTGAAGGATAAATATAGCTGGGTGTCATCTGCATAGCAGTGAAAATGAATATCATGTTTACTGATAGTTACCTAAAGGAAGCATACGTATATAAAATGAATAGAATCGGCCCTAATACTGATCCTTGTGGAACTCCATAACTAACTTTGATGTACATAGAAGAGTCATTGTTAACATGTACAAATGAATTCTGTCAGATAAATAAGTCTTAATGATGTTCCCTTAATGCCAATTAAGTTGTCCAATATCTCTATTAGGATCTGATGGCCGATGGTATCAAACACCGCACTAAAATCCAACAGAACAAGTAAAGATAGAAGTCCCTCGTCTGATGCAACTAAAAGGTCATTTGTAACTTTGACTAGTTCTGACTCTGTGCTATGTTGCTTTCGAAAACCTGACTAGAAAACTTCAAATAAGTTATTAGTCTGTAGAAAATCACATAAGTGATTTGCTATTTCTCTGGGATTTTAGACATAAAGGGAAGGTTGGATATTGGTCTGCAGTTTGCCAGAACCTCAGGATCAAGTGTTGGCCTTTCAAGAAGAGACTTGATTACAGCTACTTTGAAGGACTGGGGTCTTTACCCTGTTATCAGGGATGAATTAATCATGTCTAAAAGGAAAGTGGCAATTAGGGGCAGTGTGTCTTTAAGTAGTTTAGTAGGAATTTGGTCTAGAATACATATAACTGGTCAGGAGGAAATAATTGTTGAGATGAGTTGCTCAAGGACAATAGGTGTAAAACAGTTTAGGTAACTTTCTGATGTTGTGGCTGACTCCCAGATCTCTGTGTTCAGAGAGAGGTCCGTGCCATTGGAGGATAGTTGTTTATGAATATTCTCTATAATAAGTAAAATTCTTGTATCAAAAAAGTTCATAAAAACATTACTAATTAGGCTTATGGGAAATTGTGGCTAAACAGAGCTCTGGCTGCAGTGCTGAACGGAAACCTGGGATTGTTTTTATAGGTTCTCTATTAATGCTGAGAAGTAGGCTGCTCTAGCAGTGCGATGGGCCTTCCTGTATGTTTTAGGGCTATTCCCGGAGTGTTTAGTAGGAAGCAACTGGACTTCTTATCTTGTTTGAAGATGTTTCAGATGAGAGGCAAAGACAAGAGACAAAGATAAGAAGTCCATTTCCTTCCCACTAAACACTCCGCGATTAAGATGACCTGGATGACTGAGAACCTTCACCGACATTTTAAGGCTGTTTTGCCACAGTAATCGTGATTCATTTAATTTGGTGGAGCGCCATTTCCTCTCTAGTCTGCGGGTTTCTTGTTTCAATTTGAGAGTTTGAAGATTGTACCATGGTGCTAAATGACTACGCTTAACAATCTTCTTTTTTAGAGGGGCAATGGAGTCTACAGTTTTTAGTAATGAGTCTGAGATTCTGTAGGACAAGGCACTGGTTCCAGAGGTAATGGAATCAATTCTACAAATTTAGTTACAGTATAATCTGATAGAGATCTTGAGTAGAAATGTTTGCCTGTCACCTTGTATTTATGTGTTAAAAGTTCAAATGTTATTAAGTAATGGTCAGATAAAAATGGATTATGTGGAAAAACTGTTAAGTGATCAATTTCAATCCCTTACATCAGTACAAGATCCAGAGTATGATTAATACAGTGAGTAGATTTATGTACAGACTGACAGAAGCCAATTGAAACTAAGAGTGAAATAAATGTAAAACCAAGGCTATTATTCCAGTATTATTCAAACTCCATCTGGAAACTTGTCATCAGCACCTTTGGGGATGTCTCCTCTTTATCATATCATCCACTTTCAATGCACCCTTAAGTAGTTCAGCCAGGTTACCATCCACACTGCTATTACAGGAGGTAGTTGGGATCAAATTTTGGTCATGTGAAACGTTTGAAGGATAAATATAGCTGGGTGTCATCTGCATAGCAGTGAAAATGAATATCATGTTTACTGATAGTTACCTAAAGGAAGCATACGTATATAAAATGAATAGAATCGGCCCTAATACTGATCCTTGTGGAACTCCATAACTAACTTTGATGTACATAGAAGAGTCATTGTTAACATGTACAAATGAATTCTGTCAGATAAATAAGTCTTAATGATGTTCCCTTAATGCCAATTAAGTTGTCCAATATCTCTATTAGGATCTGATGGCCGATGGTATCAAACACCGCACTAAAATCCAACAGAACAAGTAAAGATAGAAGTCCCTCGTCTGATGCAACTAAAAGGTCATTTGTAACTTTGACTAGTTCTGACTCTGTGCTATGTTGCTTTCGAAAACCTGACTAGAAAACTTCAAATAAGTTATTAGTCTGTAGAAAATCACATAAGTGATTTGCTATTTCTCTGGGATTTTAGACATAAAGGGAAGGTTGGATATTGGTCTGCAGTTTGCCAGAACCTCAGGATCAAGTGTTGGCCTTTCAAGAAGAGACTTGATTACAGCTACTTTGAAGGACTGGGGTCTTTACCCTGTTATCAGGGATGAATTAATCATGTCTAAAAGGAAAGTGGCAATTAGGGGCAGTGTGTCTTTAAGTAGTTTAGTAGGAATTTGGTCTAGAATACATATAACTGGTCAGGAGGAAATAATTGTTGAGATGAGTTGCTCAAGGACAATAGGTGTAAAACAGTTTAGGTAACTTTCTGATGTTGTGGCTGACTCCCAGATCTCTGTGTTCAGAGAGAGGTCCGTGCCATTGGAGGATAGTTGTTTATGAATATTCTCTATAATAAGTAAAATTCTTGTATCAAAAAAGTTCATAAAAACATTACTAATTAGGCTTATGGGAAATTGTGGCTAAACAGAGCTCTGGCTGCAGTGCTGAACGGAAACCTGGGATTGTTTTTATAGGTTCTCTATTAATGCTGAGAAGTAGGCTGCTCTAGCAGTGCGATGGGCCTTCCTGTATGTTTTAGGGCTATTCCCGGAGTGTTTAGTAGGAAGCAACTGGACTTCTTATCTTGTTTGAAGATGTTTCAGATGAGAGGCAAAGACAAGAGACAAAGATAAGAAGTCCATTTCCTTCCCACTAAACACTCCGCGATTAAGATGACCTGGATGACTGAGAACCTTCACCGACATTTTAAGGCTGTTTTGCCACAGTAATCGTGATTCATTTAATTTGGTGGAGCGCCATTTCCTCTCTAGTCTGCGGGTTTCTTGTTTCAATTTGAGAGTTTGAAGATTGTACCATGGTGCTAAATGACTACGCTTAACAATCTTCTTTTTTAGAGGGGCAATGGAGTCTACAGTTTTTAGTAATGAGTCTGAGATTCTGTAGGACAAGGCACTGGTTCCAGAGGTAATGGAATCAATTCTACAAATTTAGTTACAGTATAATCTGATAGAGATCTTGAGTAGAAATGTTTGCCTGTCACCTTGTATTTATGTGTTAAAAGTTCAAATGTTATTAAGTAATGGTCAGATAAAAATGGATTATGTGGAAAAACTGTTAAGTGATCAATTTCAATCCCTTACATCAGTACAAGATCCAGAGTATGATTAATACAGTGAGTAGATTTATGTACAGACTGACAGAAGCCAATTGAAACTAAGAGTGAAATAAATGTAAAACCAAGGCTATTATTCCAGTATTATTCAAACTCCATCTGGAAACTTGTCATCAGCACCTTTGGGGATGTCTCCTCTTTATCATATCATCCACTTTCAATGCACCCTTAAGTAGTTCAGCCAGGTTACCATCCACACTGCTATTACAGGAGGAAGTTGGGATCAAATTTTGGTCATGTGAATAATATCCATTTTAAAAATAAACGCTTTAAGAGCTCTAGTTAATTTGAGCGTTAATGCATTAACATTGACAACTCTGACATAAACATAATTGATAGCTAGGTGAGATTTGTAACATCCTACATTGAACACTGTTTTACTTTAAAGTGAGATTTTCTGAAAAGAAATGACTTTGGGGATTTTACACTGACTGTCACATGTCACTGTATTATGAGAATTCTTTTTGGTCCCAGTTCTATCATCCTATTAACAAATTCTTCTCTACTCCCTCCAGCCCCTTTCACTGCATGTAATCTTCCTCAGAAGGATTAAAACACAATGGACTTGTTTTGATTGCATTTAATCAGACAACACGGACTCACTGTGTCATGAACCCCCAGCCTACTCACACTGTAAATGCGTCCATATAGAGCAGAAGGGAATTAATTGCCTGCCGTCCATCTATAATTTTTTTCTATATGTATGCAGATCAAGATAAAAATGCACAAGCCACCTGGGTCAGCTGCTTGAGCACATTCAGTCATACGTTTGGTGGGCTTCAAAAAATGGTGGGTGGGAAGCTTCCACTAGCTGAGAGTCCGTTCAGTAGGCAGACAATTTCTAATCTTCATCTTCAAAACAATTTTGAACATTTCTGATGCTACACTGAGACCTTCTAAAACCCAGAAAGTTGTTGAAGATGTTCTCTTCGGATTCTCTACAAGGAGGATGTGGATTTTGGTTTTTGGTTTTCAGAGTGAGCCAAGTTGTAGGAGATATTTGCGGTTCTTGAGCACTTGCTGCCACTCACTTTGCTGACGTTGAAGCAATCAATCTATCATAGTAAACACAAGCAGCGTACAATGTTTTAAAATGACCCTCCACTGCTGAGTACTAAAAGGAAGTCTCCCCCAGAACACAATCCGTGTGACTTACATGTCATCATAAATAACATACAAAATCCATCATATACTGTATACTGTATATATCACTCAAAGCCAGCCACACACATATTCATACATTCCTACACTGTTGGCAGTGACTACCTCCCAGGATGCCACATGCTCATCAGGAGCATTAACCATTCATAGATGCATCAGGCATCATGCGCACTTTGGGGTTCAATGACTTGCAGGTTGCAGGTTCTGGGATCAGATCAGGAACCATCCGATCACTGGATGATGACTCTACCAACCTAGCCAAAGCTGCCCCACTAACCACAATGAGATATAGAAATAGTGTTTCATTCCATTATACAAACAGGCAGGGATAATATTTGCTGTTATAAATAAGTTTTGTATAAACATAATATCTGGGAGATGGGAAAAAACGTCAGCCCACTAATGTGTCCATATATGTATCTGATGGGAAACAGTTTTAGGTATGTGTGTGGTATTTAGGGCGTCCTCTCTTATAACCCAGTCATGAGGGCAGGAGCCAATATATTTCAGTTCTTCTCAGCCCCTCCATCATCCCTTTTTCTCTCCATATTACACCAATGAAGAAGTTCAAAACTACAGGAGAATGCATTTGTGTTCTTTATTTGAGTGGTGCCTTAACTCCAGTAGACATTAGGCACATTCATGATTGTCCGAAGACCCTTTAAATGAACAAGTGGACAGATTAGATTATGTTACATTAAAGATCAGATATAATTTTACAAGACATGTTCACTCTGGCAGATGTAAATAGGCTCCGCCTGCCAATGATGATCCTAAACCCATTTGTTTTCAGTTTAAAAAGTTAGTGTACAGGCCGCCCTAAAATAAAACTTTTTACATCATTATAATATAATGATAAAAACGATTTGTTTTCTCTCTTTTAAAGCTTCCAGACTGCCAAAGAGACGAAGAGGGCGTCCCTGCCTCACTGGTCAAACTACGGCAGCTAATAGAAGCCAAAGTTCACATCCTACAGTCCCTCCTCACTGAAGAGCAACAGGTACTTTTGCTTAAAACCTCATTTTGGATTTACCCACCACTTTCTACAGGGAAAAACCAATCGTTACTATGTATTATAATACATTTGCCGTGTTAACGTTGATTATTAAACCACCAAAATACAATAAATTAACATGTGGTAGGACTGATCTGAGACATAAGAGTAGCAGCAAAAGTGGAAAGAAATGTTTACAAGAGGGTAGTGAGACCAGCAATATTGTTTGGTTTGGAAACGATGGCCCTGACTAAACGACAGGAGGCAGAGCTGGAGGTGGCAGAGTTAAAGATGTTGAGATTCTCTTTGGGAATGACAAGGATGGACGGGATTAGGAATGAGTTCATCGGAGTGACAGCGCAGGTCAGACGTTTTGGAGACCAAGTTAGAGAAGCAAGATTGTTTGGACATGTGCAGAGGACGGACAGTGAATATATTGGTAAAAGGACTCTTAGGAATCATCTAAGAGGAGATTCATAGATGTTGTGAGAGAGGAAATGCAGATAGTTGGTGTGACAGAAGAAGATGCAGAGGACAGGGAAGGATCGTGGAGGATGATTCGCTGTGGCGACTCTGAGAAAAGCTAGGTAAAGCCTAAAGAGGAAGAAGACCAATAACACATTTGTTAAAAAAATTAATAGATAGAAGTTGTGTAAAAGAGGCTGCAAATAACAAATGGATATATAAAGCATAAATAAAGCTACAGTGTGCCAAACATTGTAAGTAATGAAAAAACATTACGAAGAGGAGCACGTAGGTGTACTAAAAATAAGTCGCATAAAAATATGGTGAATAATGGAAAGATAACAAATGAACTGCATTCAGGGATGCATCATATTGTGATCATACTATAGCAGTAAGATTCATGCATTTTCACAGACTATGCAACAGTTTATGTTCTGATGTTAAATCTCTCCAAACTGAAGGTGGACAGAAGCGGCTCAATTTTAAAGCCTGACACATGAATCCTGCTAATTTTACCACAAAATTAAAACCTCCACAAACTGTCTTACAATTGTATTGATAAGAAGGTCTTTTTCTATAATCCGCCCTCTTGAACTTGTCTACTTGTCTTGTACTTGTCTTTAGGATTTGTAATCATAATTCATTTTATGGTTCATGGAGTTTTATGGTATAGTGCATGTAGAGAGTTATCTAATATATCACATTCAAGAGTAATAAAGTAAGAGTAAGTAAAGGAAATTATTAGCTAACCTTTAGTGGGAAACAACAGGCACACCCAGAAAAATAAGGTAACCCTGGGACAACTCTCATAAATTGTTGAATAAACAATACAGCAGTATCTTAACTCAAATATAATTCAGGTTCAGGTTCAGGTTGTTCACAGCACCAGCATAATTAGGTCTATAAAGTATATTTAGATACAGAAAAATCAGGGATACTAAAGGGTTTTGTTTGGTAATTTGTGTCAGATTAAGTACAGAAACTATTTGAGGCAGG
>KV751320.1:15862822-15883531 GCA_001698575.1 Mola mola | reverse complement strand
CACGCTTTTCTTTTTTTTGCCTCCTTTTACATTTTCTTCTTCCAAGTTGTTGGACTTACTTTGCTCCCTTTCTTTTGCCGTTTCTCATATTCCCCCAAGTCTTTCAGCTCATCACATATTTATTTTCTATCTATTCTACTTATCCCTGGAGCACCACTACCAAAAACTTTGTTAGAATTTTCACACAGGAAGAAATAAATTGCAACATCATAAGACCATTTGACCATTTATTCACTTTTACATTTATTTTTGTTAAGAGAGACCAGAATTAAGAAGATACACATGTTTATTGAACACAATAAATGATTAATATGAGTAAAAGTCTTTGGCGCTTTGGACTCTATGGAGAGGTTGTGAAGCAGCAGCACTATATTTACCCAGTAGAGCCCACTGGTGGTGGTGGTTGCGACTGATGACTCTGCTGAGCCTGGAAATGATGGAGCTGGTGAAGCTTCCAGGATTGGGTGGAGATGGGGAGGTTGAGGGGCGAGAACATCATCAGCAGCATGAAGGAACTACAGCAACGAGATGATAGGCTAATGATGCAAGAGTGGCACTCGTCTATTGGATAGATGAGATCAGCTGATATGAACAGCTAATCATAAAGTGACAGAAGCAGAGGAGATATGAGTGACCTGAGAGAGAAGAGTGACTATTGGAAGTTAACACAATTTAATATGGTGGGCATGCAGATAGTTTTCCTAACTGAACTTTCGCCAGAGCTCCATTTAGTTATTTTCATATATTATTTCAGGAATCATGTTCCTTTTACACAGTTTTATTTGTAATTGCAAAAAAAACCCCCCACATATGTGAAATGTAATGCACACAATGTGATACAGACAGTTATGTTCATTTACATTCTTGACCTCGGTCCCTAACGGGAAGACGTTGTGGAAGTGATTTTATTTATCAAAATGGATAGTTTTTGTGCTATAAATACACACAGTGCCTACACACCGCATGTAACCTCGACACAGCGAAAATTATGTATGTGACAGGCTGCAAGTGGTGAAATGCGGGATTGTGAAACAAGAAATAAATAACACCCACACATTTTTCACCTGCTATTATGAAGGGAAATGTGTTTGTCACATACATTCAAGCAACTAAGGAGCCCTATTCGCGCTTTTCTGTACGTAAGCACCTAATCAGAACACACTGACAGCTGGCAGAGCTGTTCGAGTGTGTGTGTTTGTGTGTGTGATTTTCAAATTGTCATCACCGCAAACACGCAAATTTTCATTACTGTCTTTTCACACTGACGGACGATGTTCTTCATCACCTGTCACACAGCGCTTTGTGTACTTACGAAACCATCTGATTGGCTGAGATCACTTTGATTGACAGGTGTCAAAGTATCTCATTTGCACAAACCTTCAAAGTCTCAAAACTGTGTCAAGATTCCTCTCAAGATGTTCATTTTGGACAGTCTACAGCTCATCAGATGTCTTGTACAGTGTGTGCCTAATGGAAAATAAGCCCCAAAATGGCATTAAAAGCAGCTTATTGAGGGTTGTACTCTTAGTGACCATTTCAGTGTGAGGATATTTTGCCATTTTCAACCAACAGATTCCTACCTCTGAATTTGTTGATTCCTGTGGTAACATGGATTTGAAAAAAAAAAAAGATCAGTTTACGTTCAGTGATAAAAGATAACTTATAGTCAAAAACAAATGTAACATTTTTGACTGAACAATCTGCATTTCTAAAATAACAATAATCCCATATCTCATACAAAAAGTACTGCTGGACATGTCAGATAACACACTGTTTGCCAAACAATTTTGGGAATTGGGAGTTGACTCTGGAAAGATTTTGATTGCAGGGTTAAGATGAAGTTCTTCAGAACACTGCTGTCAGCCTCTAACACCCCTTGCAAAAATTGCTGGAGCCCCTGTGGCATATGGTTGAAGATCAAACCCATATTTATTGCCTGTGTACCACAGAACAACGTTGTACTGTATGTTCTTAATAACTGCAAGAAAAAGCATTTATATTATTTGAATGAAACCAAATCATCCCAAAATTGTTCACCGGTCACAGAATGTTGGACATGTTTACATGATGGAACACATGACTGCCTAGTTACAGCTAAAAGTGCCTTAAAGAGAAAATGGATTCCAGTTACTGCCTATTTTGGTTAGTACTACTTAATAACCTTTGATTTGCTCACTTTTGTTTACTCATTTATTTACATCGTTAGATTATTCTCTTTAATGTTTATTTTTATTTATATTTCATTTATCATGATTTGGGAGAAAAGCAAAAAAAAAAAAAGATGATTGTAAACCTCAGGACTCTGAATATTTCCTTATGTCAGTATATCAATATTACATTAAAACATTTTTGGGTCTGAACAGAAATTTCTTTTTACATTTACAAACCTACATGATTCAAAGACCTAATATTCAGTTTGAAAGCACACGTTTTCTTCCTCAGTGTTTCTTCTCTCTGTTTTCGTGCAGCTACGCAGATGAGTTGTAAAACATTGATAGTCTTCCCTTCATTATTGTGCCCCTCTCAGACCAGTTGTAGCACACACACACACAGGTCAGCTGGCCTCCTTAAGAACCTCATTAACAGAATGTTAATATGTTTTCCAAGAGGGCATTTGTGTTTCAGAGTCGTGTCTACAAATTTGTTTTTCTCTGCGTTTGTGCTGCTTGTTCATCAAAGGCTTGGCTCAGATGAGCCCCTCTCTACTTAACAAAACAGAAAAGACGCTTCCGCGCCTCTTAGCGCTGTTCTGACACTAACACCGTTACAGGGGTTTAGTGCCCCCCAGTGGACAGATGGTTGCTTACACTTTCTCTGTTATGGCTCCGTGACTTTACCTGAGCCTGATTCTGGATTTATGTCGGGGTTACTGTGAGTTTACATGCAGACGGAGTATTATTGTATTATTACTCCTATTATTCTCCCTGTCACTACTACCAGAAATGTTGTGCTTCTGCCTCCATTACTGCTCCAACACTGACTGCTAGTATTGCTAAAACTAGAGTTGCTGCATTTACTTTACTTAATAGTGCTACAGCAAGTTGTACAGCAAATAACTTCCAGTTACACCAGGTTAGGCTCAAGTAATAATAAAACTATTGCTCCTTTTGCTATTACTATTGCTTGTATAGATAGCATTGCTTTTACTGTTTCAACTCCTACAAACTGTATTTTATTCATTGTCATTATTATGCCTACTTGTACTATTGGAACCAATTGTTCTACCCAACTAACAGTACTGTACATGAACACACACTGCTGTACCTGCTACAAATGACAATATTAATAGTACTATTAAATAAAGTTAAATAAAGTGTACTTCCTATTGCGCAATTGTACTATTGCAATACTACTAATAATCTTAACACCACGCTAATACTCTTTAATGCTCTTTACACCATTACTAGTAGTCTACTACCATTGTACACACTTGCACGAACACTGATACTACTACCATTAGACTGCTGCTACTATTAATACTATTAGACCTCATTTTTCAGTATTTAGTGTTGTGGTGCTACCACTAATCTGCTACACAGAGTAACATCCAAACTACTGTATAATTGGTGATACGTCTCAAGTTGTACTTCTTTAGTGTACTTCTGTGCAAGTATTGCCACCTTTCCAGGAGCTACTGCTCATTTAGCTATACAAGTTCAACAGCTATTAAGACTAAAAAATACCACGTCTGCTACATTGCTAACAATAAATGCAAGGTTGCTGCCACTATCACTAAACTTATCTCTGTACTGGAGTTAGTTAGTAGATGATATTACTGAACATTAGATCCAGATAGAAACAATGTGTGGTGGTGTCACAGTCTACATGTTTGAATATGTGGCTGCTGGTGATTTCAAATGTGTAGCATTGAAGGCTGCATCAGCTGTTTCTCTCTTTGTGCGCATATGTATGAAAATGTGGCTGTGTTTGTTCAAGGAGGAAAACCTTGACGTTAAGGAGTGTCACACAAGCCCACAGGCTAGTTAGTTTTTCTGTTTCCAGACGTGCACAGACCAGAAACAGAAATGACAGGAGTTTCCTGCAGTTGTCTGTGTTTGTTATCAGCGATCTCCCAGGCAAATCTCTCAGCTACTATATATGGCAAACAGCGATCTGGTCTGTTCCAGTGTTCCCTGAATGTAGCAGCTGATCAGTTTATTGGAGGAATTGAATAAAACTGGTTCATCATTCACCTTAGTTTGTGTATGTGTGACTTTAATCAACATTGAAAGGAGATTTTTCCTCTTGAAGTTTGCACTTTTAATTATTGGAATTCATTCAAAGTAAAATAATTCAAAACAGAGTGGTAAATTATATAGACTGTGCCTGAAATTGGCCTAAAATTATGAATCCCTGAACAATAAGTATGTTGAAAATGAAAATGATAGCCTGATGTATTCAAACAAACATTCTGTTTTTGTTGTTTTACATAAAATCATATATGTTTGGATAGACAATTTGAGCTGTCAGACCTGATATTTGTACAATCAAAGAGGTTTGGCGCAGTTTCCAAACTAAAGATTTTTACATTTGTGTGTCATCAGACTCTTGCGGATTGAAGGCCATCAGCAGCTGCTGACCTCTGAGCTTGTTGATCTTAGGGAGAAAAAGAAGCAAACAGAAGAGGCGCAGAGGACAAACTCCAGCCTCCAGGCGTCCGCTGTAGGTGACCACAGCAGGAAGCATCAGACAGAGGCTTCAGAAAACACAAACAGAAGATGTCAGCATGGCTATAAAGTCAGTTTAAGAGTGTATAAACCTCAAACTTCACCAAGTTCTGATATAAGTGATACAAAGAGCAAATGATAAAGAGGTACACTGCAATTTGATGATATATTGAAAACCACTAAACATAAAAACAATTAAAAATAAAAGTATAAATAATATTAATGAGAGTAAATTAGAATTCTATAGGATTCCCTTGCCATTATGTATTCAGTGTTCATGTGTACGGTCTAATTATTCAATGGTACTGTATGTAAATCAGGTTTGGAGATATTGTGACTTTTACATTCATGCCAAAAAAGAATATATTAATTAAAAAAAACCAACATATTAGTAACCAGAGTAAATTTGAGATGAAAATACATAGTTTCAGAAAGAAAATTACTGCAGTTGACTTGTCCATCACATGGCCATTAATGTGTTTATTCCTGTGTAGACAATATTAATAGCATTATCTTTAAAATCAATATATTGATTAGACACCATATTCTGTAATTAATCCATAATAATAATCCAAATACTAATCCAAATTCAAGGTCTACTTACAAGCGTTATTTCATAGCTTTCAGCAGCATCTCATTTTTGTTATTTGCAATTTGAGATGATAACCCTCAGGTTATGTATTAACATGCATGTTTATGTATACCGGCACGACAAGAAAAGACAAGAACCGAGGAACAAGAACAAACAGCAACAAACTGTGTTGATGCCTGTGGACTAGTTGGAACATGGCAGGAGAGCAAGGTCGCTGCATGTTCATCTGACCATCATTCTCCATCGTTCTCCACAGTTTCAGCTTGGTGCTTGTCGTGAACTTCAGACGTCCATCACCGAGTGTTTGCTCCAGTCCGAGAGGTTGGTGTTCCAAGAGGAGGCACTGAGCGCACTCCAAAACTTGCTGACTCAAGACCTGCACAGGTACCAGGAAGAATCGCGGAGGCTGACCTGTTTCACCCATAGGATACTCTCCCACAGGTACCCAACACCAACTTTATAAAATACCTGATGGTGAGATTCAACGGTTGACTTTGTTTTATGTTTCGTTTGGCTGAAGTATTCCTTTAACTCTCCCATTTCAATTTCATTTTATATTTTCTTGTCAGGTCAAACGGAGAGGAAACATCTGCCGGCAGATCAAGTGGCCGCAGCATGCAGGGAAAGAACAAGACCGAACAAGGAAACAACATGGTACAATTCTATTATGAACTCACATCATCCATCGCTCCTCTCTAGTCTGTCCTCGCTTTTCTGTCTGGGCTCCATCAAACCTCTTAAAGTCACCAGCTCAGCGTATCGACTGTTTTTATCTGGGTGGGTTTTTGAGCCTAACAAACAGTAAACTGTCATTCTGCAGGGGAAAGATTCAGCTAAGGCTCTATACACAGACGTTTCTTTAGCTCAGTCTACACGCACTTTGAACTACAAAACAAGGAGCGACCTGATTGTTCCGAGGTGGTTTCACGTTGCACTTACTGCATCACTGCAAGTGTTGAGCTGGACATCCGTATCTCACTCCTTACACAGCAGATGCATGTACAGTGCCTGCAAAAGCTGCTCCTTTAGTCAGTGCAGCATGGTCCCAGTCACCGTAGTAACAACGTGGAATTAAAGACCATTTGTTGGTCTGCCCTGACGCTGTAACACTCAGTGAGCCTCTTTATATAGTCAAACATGAAAACTCTTCTCAAAGGTGATTCAGGAAGGCCAGTTATGAGATGATAATGCAGACTCACATTTTTTTTTCCAGGTTTTATCCATTCAGCGACTTCTTGTACTTCTTTCTGTCTCGAGATACCTAGGTTTTTCCATAGCTCCACGTCGCCAATGTCACTCCTTTGTACAGGATTTCCATGTTTCCTCACATAATTCAAGCAAATTTCTTTAAAGTAAATGGGCATGGTTACAATTTGTATTTAATGTGCTGGGACCTTTACAAATTGAAAGAATTTTAGTTTAAAGCAGTCAAAAGCCCACAAATTATTTGCAGCGATATCAACTGATGCTAGCATGCTAATCCATTAGCTCAAGCCCATTATGTCTTTTAACATGAATTCATACTGAAAGAGGCCATAATTCAGCAGTGTGTGAGTTCCTACATTTCATCTCTTAGTGCAATAAATAGAAAAATAATCTCACAAAAAGAAAACAAGAGAAAAATTAGAGTTATTCCTGCTTCTTTATTTTCCTCACTTACAAGGAAAATACAACCTTTTGAATTCAAGTTTTTCTCTTTTATTGAACCACGGGGTCTTTTAGGAAGTCTTAAAATCCAGAAGTGAAACTCACTTAATCAATGTCGAAGAATCAATCAAGTTGAATATATAATAGATGAGAAATAAACAGGAAACGCTCAAATAAAATACAAACAATCTCACTGTGAAGTTTAGTACAGGTAGAGTATTGCCCCTGTGTCTTTGAGTGTGTGTGCGTGTGTGTGTGTGTGTGTGCGCTTGTGTGTGTCTGGCAGTGGTCCAGCTGTTGTCGGTCGTTCTCAGACAGTCGGAGAGGAGACAGTGGAAACATCTGCCTGCTCATCTGGCTCTGTCTGTCACACTCACAGATTCAGACCTTTAAGCACACACACACACAGCATCTTTTTCCTACAAAAAAAAAAAAAAAAAAAAAAAAAAAGGGGGGGAAAAAGGCTCCGGATAGGCCGACATGGTTGTGACAGGAAACAATGAGGGAAGAAACCTGGTTTAGAGTCTTATTATAACAGGAAACCTGTCAGCGTGTCATCGCAGTTTAACTCGTGAAGCTCAAACGCAAAGAGCAGACAGGCCGGCTGCCAACACACTACATCTCCTCCACGAAGCGCGCTCATATCACTGGGAACACGTCTGAATTAAAAATAGCGTTGAAAAAAGAGTTGTCACTAACAATTACGGGCAATCGTCAAAATTCGATCATTTTCGTGAGTTCAGATTAGATTTTGAAAGGTAGGAGTTCATTGTTTGCTCAGCTACATTTTTCTGTACCTGGTTTGTCAAGCTTGTTTGTCTCACTGACAGCAAACTGTGACTATGCTGAACACATATGTTGTTATTTGTACACGTAAAAAAGGACAGCAACCCACTTGTTAATCTTCTCACACGCTGTTCACACACAGTCATGAATAAACATTATTTGTACATAGTGCTATAAGTTTCACCACGTGCATGTCTCTCAAATAGGGGATGTTTAAACATGCTAAAAAGTCATAAATGGTGAGGATAAGAATCAACATATGCGTACAAACCTCTCAAACGTCTTCCAGTGTAATCCAATACTTTTGTAATTTTGTAATTTTGACAAAAAGAGCACTTGTGTGTAAAGTAAAAGTTAAGTAGTCAAAAATCTGTGTAAGAATGCCTTCCAAAACTGACCCATGTGACCACACCTTTGTTATGTTTAATAATAATAATAATAATTGACAACATTTACAGCTTATAGCACTTTTCTAAGAACTCAAAGACAGTTTACAAGAAATGCATAAACAAATACAAAATATAGAGGCTGCAGGAGTTCAGATATGAGAGGCAGTAGTAGAGTCAGGTACATGACATTCACGCAACCTTCCCTGATTCAACTGAATGCATTTTGAAGGCATTTTCTTTCACGTTTACTTTCTTCACACAGTAAGCGTCTGAAATCATCCACATTTTCTTGGTTTCCTTAAACCAAGAATTGACAAAATATGGAAAGCAATTTAAATTGAACAATTACATTTCATTCTGCTAAAAAAAAGTACATCTTTATACTCGGGTGAGGGGATCCTAAGAGTTAGATTCCATTGTCATTTGGCTGGTGTACAGGAACACACTGCTGTCAGTGGTTGGCATGACGTTACATTACATTATTTCAGCCTGCAGGACCACGCTTCATACTACTTATCTTGATGAGCTTCTCTGTGAGGCTTAGTAACCTTTATATCAGATTATTTTAGGGTCATCTGTCAGAAAATGAGCAGGATTTGTATAATAACACATCATTTTGATTAGGTAGAAATCTGATTTATTCAGATTATGTTTAATACATAGATTTTTTTGATTTTTTTTTTGAGACTGATTGAAATGTCCTGGAGTTGCAAGCACAGCCTCTGTGAATAGTCACAGTGAAATGAACTGAGTGAGCCCCTGTGATTTTTCTCTTATATGTGACACCATCACCGTGTTTATGATCAACATTTATTAAACTCAGACATCCTCGCAGTCAAAAGCAGCATCCATACAAGCAGGTTGAGGCCTCATCTGTATGCCACTTTGTTTCACTTTGACTATGTACCATAAAACCTACAGCTAACATTGAAATTGGCCATATCATATATTATTTTCATGTGTAATTTTTGTATTTCTTTTTTCACAATATGCTTGAACCAATCTTTAGTAATTCACTTCTGATTCAGCTAATGTCCTCTTAAAATCTGAAAAAGTGGCATAAAATGCAACATGATAATAATATTAAAATAAACCCCCCTATAGTTTAAAAAAACTCTCAAAATTATTAAAAACATGTAAGTCTCTCCAAAACTGTTAAAAAAAAAATTACTGTGACGTTAGACACATAAAATAATGAATATATACATAAGAGGCTAATTAATAATAAGGAAATAATAATATTTTTTTTGTTCTGCTCCACATTACATGTACTGTATATTGCTTTAACAATAGTTGGGTTTTAACATATTACTAATAGTTTATTCATATTTTATAGGCTCAAATAAAATGACCCTAGCAATTAGACATGAGGAGATATCCAGGATTAGTTTGAGATGAACTTGATCTGTGACAAATATCTCAGCTGAAGGGATAATCGTGAGCTAAGCAAGCAAGTGTGAAAATGGGCAGGCCTGAAGGTGAGGGTGGAGCCGTGGTCCGTTGATTAATCTGTGTTATTTACAGCCGTGGAGAGTAGAGGAACTGTTGGGGGATGGGGGGCAACAACAACAACAAGACAGGAACATATTGCCAAGCAGATTGCCTCGGGCTAAACTGCGCTGACGTTTTGCTCTCTGTGATAGACGTACATGTCCAACACAAGACTGCTGCCACTAATTGGTTATTTATTTTATTTTTCTATTGTTCTCCCTTTCTGCTGAAGCGACAGTTTGGCTATGCTGTTGGGTTTGGGTGCATCTGCAGGGTTTGCATCTGTGTCACCTTGGGCAACATTTCTGTCATCTTCTGTCAAGTGTTTTTAATGTTGAGGTTACACATGTATAAATGGTGATAACTCATCAGAAAGTGAAGAGAAGTGTAAAAGTAATGTTTGTGAGAGTCCACTGATGACAGTGAGGACATCAGAGTGTGATGATGTACAGCAACCATCATAACCACCCATAATAATGCGAAAAGAACACAATCTGAATTAAGCTATTAACCTTGCAGGGTGAGCATAGTCTCAAAAAATCTAAAAAGCTACAACAAATCCCAAAGAAAACGATCATTATATGCTATTGAAGAAATAAGCACCAAAAAAAAAAAAATGATCAGGAAAACAACCACAAAGAATAAGTAGCTACATATCACTCAAACAACAAACTAGAAGTTCAACTAAATAATATGCAAAGTCAGAACACAACACAAAGAGCTCTCCAAAAACTCTAACATTTATTTCTTGGCCCAAGTTCTACTAATATAACAAGTTTCATAAACATCTTCTTTTTTTTTTTTTTTTTTGTGATTCTCACTTGTATGACTGATATCCAGATCCAGCATCCAGATCGCATCTGGATCTCACCCAAAATTTAAACATTTGCTCATTGATGTAAGACCAACATACACAAAAGTTTCATGAAAACTCTAAAAAAAAACAAAAAAAAACTGAAAAACTGTAGTTTTTAAGTTATATCCATCTTTGAAAATTGTTCATAATCCAGATCGGGACCCAGATCACTAAAAGTTAGCATCACTTTGTTCTTGTGTCACATTGCGTACACACCAGATTTTACCCATATATGTCCACAACTTTGAGAGTTATGCCAAAGGTAATAAAGATTAGAAAGGACAAACAAACAAAGAAAATAGATTAGCCATAGAAACAACCACAAAAATCAAGAGAGTGGTAAAAAATCTAGAAAAGACATGGAACAGAAGTGGAAAAAAGTAGAAAATGTTTCAGTAGAGCCAAAACTAGCATTGAAAAGTTACTAGGAAATTTGAAAAATTGGGAATTCCCAGAAGCAGCAGGTATGCTCTCCTGAAAAGTTGTACATCATTAGAAAACACCTTTCCGAACCCTCTTAAATGAGTCTTTGCTGTGACTTTGACTTTGTTTTTTATGCTAAAATTGATCAAAAGAAGAAGTCTTCATTGTTGCTGTCAAAGTTACTGTTAATGCTGACAAACACTGAAGTAACGAAATGTTTGAGACTTTCTAGTTACGATGGATGAGACAGGTTTAGTCCTGACAGGTGGTCCAGTTCATCGTGTCTGACTTGAAAAGTTGTCTTCTCTGTTGTTTGGTGTGCAGCTGGCCAAGAGTGATCTCTGCGTAAACCAGCCTCTCTCAGAGAAATCCCTGTAAACACCCGCAATCACTCACTTCCAACACCCTCTACGCCAAATTAGATTTCTCTCAGCATGGTATCTGATGGCCATCAGATAGTAGGTAATCCCCTGAATTAATGCATGTAGACTAATTGACTACGAGAAGTCAATCAGTGTCCCCTGATGATGATCAGATCAGTCAGAACAGGTTTTTCATTTCACGCCACATGACGTGATCTTTTGGGTTGCTGGGCCATTCATTCTATTTCCCAACATCCATGTATCTGGGTCAGATTGAGTACAGCTCTACTCCTTATGTCGGTACTGCAGTGAGGCCACAGCGGGTGGATGGACAGTGTGTATGTAGGTATTTGAGGAATAAGAACCTGGTTTTCATAAATGGAACTCTCTCCCTTTTGTTGAAAATTTCATTTTTACATTCTCCTCAAATCTGACAAATGTCTCTCAAATTAAGCTAAAAGAAATTCATGTTTCTTTATTTGAAGTAATTCATTTGAATTTTATTTTTTGGGGGGAAAACAGTATCTTTAGTTGTCTTTATCTAATGTCTTTTGTTTTGGTCTCATTATATGTAAATTCCTCAAAGTCTGCAGATTCTAACTTAAATAGTAAGATATCCAAAATTAATGTTCACCTAAAGTACCAGATTCCAAAATTGACTATCTGATTTTAAGTCTAACTGTGAATTCTAGATGTAGTCCAAGTTAAAGCCAATGTGTTAATATTTCTATTATTAGAGTAAAGAAAAAGGATGTCAGTAATGCACCTTTTCATCTGAGCTGACTTTCTGAGTGTGTTTGTGTCAGTGTTTGCTCGCAATTGGCCGTTATTATGCAAGAGAGAGAAGTACAAATTTTGTCCTATAGCTACATGTACACAACAGATTGTTAGCAATATTAAAAAAGTACGAGGGACAAGGGCTTGTAACCTGACCCATGTGACCCTTCGGTAGTTGCGCCATCAAAATTAATTAAAATGATTCACAGCATATTTAATAATCAGTTTAAATTATATGAACTAACATGAACTAATCTCCTGTAGCCTGGTTTCCTTAATAAGCGTCCCCAATGTGGGGGTTTGACTTGACTGTTGAGAAACTCATCACAATAAATGTACTGTGCATAAGAACAACAATACAACAAACACATCTCATCACTGTCTCTTCATCCCATGGCTCCAAACTGAGCTCAAAGGGCAAAAATAATAACATTAAAATCAGCCGCTCAGAGCTAATCTCACCACGGCCTGTAAACATTTAAATATTAAGGTGATTAGCAATGATCCTAAACCCCAGACACCCAACCTCTCTCTCAGTGCTCCCAGGCCACGAGCTGGTCTCCAACCCCACTCACTGTCCCATGGGTAGGCGGAAGGGCAAGTCCCTGGATTAAGGCCACTTTCTGCTATGGACCTTAGAGCCCTAAAACTTAAAGCCCTGGACGCTCGCCATTTCATTTCTCTAAGTGGCATTGGAATCCTGGTTATGATTGTTAATTAAAGTTGGATTTAAACAAGTGGCTTTTTGGCAAAAATGCTGCTGTTTCATGTGAATGGGGTTTTGAGTTTTTGAGTTTTCCCTGTCTGTCTGCTTGTGTGTGAGTCTGTCCGTTTACATCTGTGTGAGAAAGTGGGATGTTGTGTTTCGGGGGTAGGATGGTGATTTTTCAGATGAGCGAGCAGATGTTGCACTTTCTCAAGAGGGATTTATGTCAGGATACAAACGCACACACACACACACACACACTGGGCTTCATATCATTATGTATTCATTTCAACAGTCAACAACATCTACACTGTAAGGACAGGAAGCAGACGGAGACTCTCACTATTGATGAATAGTACTGAAAGAATCAGTTCAAATTAAAGTGATGAAATGATGTCATTGAATCTAATTTTTCAGTGGCGATTTACTGCTGTTTGTGAAGATACTTGCTTTCTACAATAAAAAGAAAACTATGTGAAGTCTCAGACAAAGTAGTAATATAACCTTCCTTTTTTTGCCAATAACTGATCTGGTACATCCATTAGCCAAATGTGGCAAATGGTAGCCAAATATACCAATATTTAGTAACGAGGGCAGCACAAGAGCATGAATCCTAGCCACATGTGCTTATGACACTGAAATTCATGATGTTACGGATACTAAACATTTAAATTATCCAAACACTTCACCATCTACAATCAGACACATCACATCCTTATAAAATCAGGCCCTGAAAGTAATGAACAAAAGACCTAAAATAACACCAAAAATAGAACAAAATGGATTCACTGTCAGCTTTGACAAGTTTGACAGCTCTAAATTTCTGTGCAGCACGTCAGTTTTATATTCTGTATTCTAAGTGTACTGTATTTTGAACTGCATCGTCACTATCAAATAAATTTGAAAGGAACTAATAAATGCAGGAAAATGGGAACTAATACACTAGGAGACATGTTTGTTTGACTCCCATTAAATCTATGAAAAGGCTGCTCTTCTGATTTGGCAATGCAATCAGCAGTTTAAAAAAAGTAGAAAAATAATCTTTCTCCATCATCCTGCCTTCTTGTTAATATGTGGGGTCACCGGCAGTTTGGTCTGAGATTCAGATATGTTATGATAGCACCTGCTAATGTAGCTTTGAGCTGTAACCCTCAAGCAGAGACAAAAAGTGGGCTTTGTCTGGTAATCTCACATCCGGTCTCAGATTTTGAAAAAAACTGAAAAAACTTTAAGTGTAACTGCAGATGGCCCTCAAAGGCTGTTTACAGGTGGTGCAGAGAGCTTCATATTATACATAAGTGAAAAAGTTGCATAATTTCTACTGATTTGTCTGAAAAATGTAACATTACTGTTTGTCAGATATATAACTCACTTTGGTAACGATGGGGTGAAAGAATTGGTCACATTCACTTCCCCCATATGAATGAACAGACTCAGGACCTGGGGATGTGTTATTTTATTCCCCTCTTTCAGCATGCAACTGAGACCTCTTCCTCCCAGTCACCACCTGGTCCTCACCAGACCACCAATGTGGATGAGGCAAAGCAGGCCTCGAAAGACAGTCACAAGAAACCCCCTGCAGGCCTTTTACGCATTTGTGACCTGTACCAAACCGGCAGCATCAAAGACCTGATCAGCAAATTTTCTGGTTCGGGTCCTGTCCTCTCTTACGGATCTGCATGGAGCCGCTTCTCTCAAGGAAGACTGTCAAAGGCTTATTCAGTAGAGGTTCTTTCCTCCACAGTGCCTATATCAAGTTCATCTACAAACAGCTTTGAGGAAGTCGGGAGCCCAGTCCCCAGTATCATTGCGACCCCCACATTTAGCAGTCGGAGTACACCGGAAGCAGCTCAGAACGACACCAAAACTAGTCAGATTGCTGCAAAAGTCGATTGTCCAGTGGAAGGAAGCACTGAGAAGACTGAACCAAAGCCAAGGAACAAATCACAAAAAGCAGACTATGGTAGTGACTCAGTGGCCGACTCGGGCATGGGATCGGTAAGCGCAGACAAAAAGCTCCTGATTGACCTCTTCGATGTCCTTGCATGAAAAGAAACTCTGCATCTTCTCTGTGTGAAGAAAGCCCGTCCGCACGGCACTGCAGGTTTTGTAAATGCATGATTTAAGCACCGTTCTCAATCTGCATGACCACTTAAAAGCATGGAACCCTGACGAAAGTCCAGAGGACACGTTCCTCAATCATCCTAATCAACATGACCTCAAATTCACCATCTCTTTTTTTTTATTATTCTTGCTGTATTGATGCTGTAAATCACCCTAAAATACTGACAATGTTCACTATATGTCTTCTTTTGTTGTTTTTGCATGAAAGTGATTTGGTTTGCCAAACAAATGAAACAAATGAAAGCAACCAAGACATTAGTAAGTTCCCTGATTAAGACCAATAAGCCAAACTTTGTTGTTTCAGTATTGAACAAATGTAAATGTCTACCTGCACTTTCAAATAGTCTCCTGATCACGCCAGCTGATTGGTTGGTTCAAACTTCATTTGGTGTGATTTCTGAACATTTAATTAATTGAGGGAAATCATTTAATTCAAGTAAAAAGCGTATTTTGGGGCTTGCCGAAGAAAGGGTCTTAATAAGTGTGCCAGACTCACAATGAATGACAACATTTTTAAGTCTGTAGACAGAAAAAGTTTGAGAAACATTGCAGTATTAAAAGAAGAGAAAATCTGTTTACTTTTTGAATAGGGTTCAAGTTTGTAATGATTGTGTTTTGTGCTTCTGATAGTTTTCTATCTGCTGATTCTTGATTTGAAGTAGAAGAAACATGGTTTCACTTTCAGTGTCAGCCTTTGAATAAACCAGGGCCAAAGTCTTAATATTGGGCTTGGATCATTGATCTTGTGTACAAAAACACTGCTCTGGTGAGACAGCTGGTAGCTAACATGTTAACCTGGACACATTTTTTTTGTAGCTTTTGATATGTTACCTAGTGAAAACTTCTTTTAGCAATATAGCCTGTCAGTATCTGATGCACTGATCTAGGAAGAAATGCAAGTACAGTCGGGCAAGTTCATTTCATTGTACATTTTCCAGAATGATTCTCTTGATTTCTGTATCCTTTCCCACCTACAATGACCCTCTGCAACTTCCCCCTTTTCCTTCATTCACATTATCTCTGGTGTTAGTGACAACATCTGCCAGTGTTCAGTGAATTCATCCTCATCAGATCTAATCATTGTTTTGTTTTTTCACCCTGCCAGCACAAGTATTTTTAGGATTCACACAGATTTATTCCATGACTCCATAACTCCTCTGCACTTCTCCTTCAGGAGTCTGAAATGGATTCCAACAAGCAGCCAGATAGCCCGACAGAGGAGGAGCCCTTGACTCCCCACGCTTTGATGCCCAGCCAGAACCCGAAATATCAGCTGTTCCTCAACAATGACATAAAGTCCAATGGAGTAGGTGGGACGGATGCAGATGGCTCTGGAGGCAATGGGGCCTCGGGGGAGAATGGCCCCATGCAGGCCCGACGGGAGACCTCCCGGCTGGGCCATAACCATTTCCAAGGGACCCTTGAGTCCTTGGGCTCGCGGGACTGTGACGCTGTGCCTGACAGGGTGGGTGATAGTTTATGATAGTCATTTGCTGTTTTCTTGCATAGAGCAGTTATTAACCAGTGCCATCTCCTGGACAAAGATAGACTTGATGTCTCTTGGAAACCATGCACAGTAAAAAGGTCCATGACAATTTCCGTATTTTCAAAGAACAAGAAAAAGAACAAGCGCAAGTTTTTGTGCCACAAAGATAAATTTAAAATACTCAAATGTGACTCAAAGTGTTGGTAGGTTTCAACAGCTGGGGACACTTTTTCTTTCTCGGCATCCATTTTGTGAATGAGTCACATTTCATCCATCCCTTGCACCTCCCACCAAGGAAATGTCTCATGTCATTTCAAAACTTGTCGTCACAAGTGTTTTAGAAATGTAAACAAAAGTAACATGAATGTATTTATACATGGATAACTGTTCTGTTTCAAAATTATACTTTTACAGAAGTGCCAAAAGAAACTGATTTATTTGAAGGCTAGAGTCATCTCAGTGCATTGGCAGAATTATTTGAAAAATACTGCAAGCATGCTGCAAACGGTCCTTTTTGTTGTCTGTTCTTTTACCTTGTTTTTAGGTTTTGAAATTCTCAAGACCCCATCCATTATTACAAGTATATTTTAACCTGTATTAATGTAACTGCGCAATTAAACTCACTCATTTATCAGTTTTGTAACACAAAAATGTTTGTAAATTCCGCATTTGTCAGAATGTCAGAATCTTGTTAAAGTGACAAATGTTTCATGCAGCATTTGTATAATGGACATGTTCCTTTCCAGTTATTGAACAGTGCCATCTCCTGGACAAAGCACAGACACAAGGTTTCTTATCGGCTCTCCTGGTTGCCTTATATTTAGTCATGCTGTAGTTTCTCAATTTCTTCTTGATTTTAAAAAATGTAACCATTCATAAAACGCCAAACAAAAAAACTGTCTGCATAAACTAAAGTTGAGAAAATCTGAATCAAAGATGTCTTAAATGCTGCACAAAATTAAATCTAATCAATGTAGGCACACTTCCTTGAAACTACATGTATCTACTGCAGATGGATAAAGTGAGAGGGTTCAATCACATTTAATTATTTATAATTAACAGGCAACTACATCACCACCCATTTATTATACTTATTTTGATTTGATTCAAAACTCAATGAATTTGAAAAAAAATTGTATTTCAGTGTCACTTCTGAAAAGGGACTGAATCACTTTAAACTTGATCCCACTGACAGGATTTTACCCATGATTCACAAAAAGTTCACTAAGCTGTCTTTGCTTTTGTTTATTTCTGCTTTATAATAAACTAAAACAAATCGTTTTCGTGCAAACCAACGATTTGATCCACACAGGATCTGGATTTACCATCAGTCCGCGCCAATGATTGATAGATAGTCTTTTCTCACTGTTTTTCTTCACTTTCTCTCTTTTAATTATTGATTGGAGGCATTGCGTTACTGTTTTTGTTTACAGGTGGGTGTCATTGACAGCCCTTCTAGAGTGTTCAACAGTCCATATAGTGCGACCACCTCCATCGATTACAACCGAGTGTCTGAGTTCAAGGTCTGTAATTTCATACAAAGACTGAAAGACTGTTTATTCCTATGACTTGCAGTGATTATTTTATTTTCTGACACTCTTGAGATACACCCAATTTTAACTGAAGCCAAAGTTGATTTTATGATTATGTAAAAAAAGAATAAAAAATGCAGCTGCAACACTGAGCAAGTGGAATAGAACCAGTGAAATGGCAGAGTAGGATTTGTGTCACTGCTCTTGCTGCGTCTACATTCACACATGCGAGACATCTGAGGCTGACTAGAAAAGAGACACACAGCGGAACACTGATCCTCCTCGTTTGCAGACCCTCTCCCCCGCCGCCTCAGAGATGAACCTGTTCAGCCGCAGCACCAGTCCAGTGGGCATTCCCACGCCCATCCTCAGTGCCCATCCCCGCCCCAGATTCTCCACCTACGACAGTCTTTTGAGGAGGAGGGCTGAGTTCAGCAACACTGTACGTTTGCTCATAAGTACACAGATGACGCGTGCTGTCGTGCCATCCGCATGATGTAATGATTTTCTGTGTGTGTATATGTTCAGGGTCCCCTAGTCTACAGCATGCACTCTGCCGGTCAGGGGCTCCCCAATAAAAAGGACTACATTGAGGAGTTGACCAAGCAGTTGGACGCCTGCCGGAGGGTAATCTTCATTCATTTTGGGGAAGTCAGAGTGGCAGTGTTGAGATTGTAGACTATATAAAAAACAGTGTCTTCTTATTCTTAAACTGCTGCAGAGGCGAGAGGGGGCTGCAGCATTTTGGCGATCTGAACACATGTGGATACAGCTGCTCCTAAGAAAGACGGAGCCATCTAAAAGAAAACAGGGTTTTGATGGTGTGTGTTTGTGTTCTGTCTAGCGTAACCAGTTCCTGGAGGCAGAGAGTGTGACACTGGACAAGGAGAGGACGCAGATCAGGTTAGACATGCTGATGTTTGTGTCTGTCCACCTCCTCTTCTTATCCTGTATGCTTGATTGTTTGATTGTTCTGAACTTATATTTTTTTTCTTATAAATGAGTGGCACAAGCTGGAAATCTCATTTTTGATGACCTCTGTTGGTTGAAATTGGTAAATGGAGTTTTAATGTAGTCTACTGAGTCACATTCATCCAGTAGTGGACCAGACTACCATTTAAGTTAACACATGCTTGTTAAGAGCTGCACCCATTCACACAGTAGGGATGTCTAATGAATCTTATTGTTATTTCAATTTCAATTTTGGCTTCCAAATGCAAATGCCACAAGTGCCTCCACCCTTCCCTTAAAGCCAGAAATCACTCTCAGCCTGTACTCTCATGGAGGCAACTTAGACGTCCATTTAAAAGTTCCATGTGATTCAAAATGACAGCAAGAGAACACTCGAGTTCAGTCAGCATGAAAGGTAAAACAAATTCTGTTGTGTGGGAACGGTGAGGCAATATACGACTGTAAAATGAAGACAAAACTATAACTGCCTCTACACCCAATACAACATTATTATTTATTTTATTTATTTATGATTTTAAGACACACGTTTTTAAAGGGAATTCAAAAAGATTCAAGGGGAAAGTTTTAAGGGTAAATTAATGTTCATGAGTATGATTTTTGTCATAATCAAGCAGCTTATTACACACACATTTACAAACCTTGCCTAGGCCTTCAGGGGCAATTTACATTTCAGTGTCTTGCCACAAGACCCTTAAACATGCTCACTGGTTATGGGATAAAATCTCTGAACCTCTGAATTTAAAACATTCCAAAAGCAAAAGCTACACATGTCTATGGCTGAGCAGCTTGAGAACAATCACCATGTGGATGACACCACATTTGGTCCACAAACTGGAGAAGAGCACTGAGTATGTGGTATGTACAGAGGAGGCATTAGTCAAAATATGCTACAACAACATAAATTATAACAAATGTAAAAAAAAAAACTATCCACACGTGATATAAAGTGACCTGAGGGTGTGGTCAGCACACTGTGGCATCTTGGTGGGCACCTGTATGCAGCTGACACTTACAGCTGACACCATAGTGTACTGACCACGTCCCCTCTGTAAAAACAGAATTGTAGTTATGATGGACCTTGCATCGGCTCTCCTTCCTTGCCTTCGCCGCTATTGGTGTTGACCTTTGGGTCTGATGTATATCTGTCTCCTCTGCACAGGTTTGAGATGCGTGGTCTGCTGGTGAACAATGAGGACTTGCTGCGTACCAACACCCAGATGTCCAACGAGCTGAAGAGGATGAGAGAGCAGATGATTGAGATGGAAAGAGAGAACCAGGCGATGGGAGAGAGATCCAGAGAGATGGAGGTGTGAGCGGGTGCATGGATGGATGGATAGATGGATGGATGGATGTATTGATGGCTGGATAACTGCTTCCATGTGTTGTGCAGATTGAGGTGAAAGAGGCCCGGAATATGATGGTTGAGGCCAACACTCAGGAGTATGCCTTCAACTTTCTCCAGCAGTCGCTCAAAAACAGGATCCAGGACGCTGAGGTACAACCAGCAACACACGTCGGATGGATATGTTGAAAAAACTGATGCCTACGTTTTAGACTACTGGTATATAGAGAATCTTTTAAATCAATCTTTTTGCATATAAAAAAAATCTCCCATTAAAGCAATTGGCTAAAGGAGGGCATGACAGGATGTGATTTGCTGAATGTGTTAATGGAGGGTGGAGGGAAGCTGCTCGTGACTTCCTTACCAGTGCAGGTATTGAGACAGGAAAGTGGTATATTCGAAGAACTCTTCTCAACTGTCTGTACATGTTCAGGAGAGTCTAGAGAAGGAGACGCAATACGCTCAGGGTCTGTCTGAAAAGCTGTGGCTGGCAGAGAGACAGCTGGAGGAGCTGGAGGTCGACAAAGACACCAAAGACAAAAGGACTTCTGAACTGC
>KV751320.1:15847480-15862370 GCA_001698575.1 Mola mola | reverse complement strand
TTTATATTATTGACATCACTAGACTGGCACTCCGTGGAGCGCTTTCCACTGCCAAGACCCAGCAGTCACCTTGAATTAAAAATTCTGGATGCAACTGTTTATCCACATCCACACCGAAATCTTGACCCATTCCCCAATCCTCACTTGTTGAAATCCATCCAGTAGAATTTGTATAATCCGGCAAACAAACAAAAAGGAAGCAACCAAAAAGATTATCTCATTGTTATCTCAAAACATTACTACCTCTTGGCGTTGGTTTTAATGCATACTTTGTCATTGTCGGTGCTCAGTAAAGTGTAACACGTCCAATGAATTTAAAAGTGAATATTATGATACTGCAGTGACCGTTAATATACTACGACTCCTTACTACAGTTGAATGTTGAGGTGCCTTGAGGTAGGTTTAGTCATGTATTATAAGCTACATCATAACTCAAGTCAATTTTATGTACATATCCCCAATTCAAAACAAAAGAGGAGGAGGGAAATAAATACACAGCTACTAAAGTAGACAGTTGTAGTAGTAGTAGCTTTAGTTGAATATATTTTATAATTCTACTATATACTTATTTATTTATACTTCTATAATATGATAGGAGGTAATAACAATGATAGAAATAACAATAGTGAAAAATGGCAATAATAGTAATCCTTGACATAGACACTTGAATGGAATTCATTATGAGTCATATTTCTGTTTGATGATTGTTGGTATTGTGCATCAGATAGCATTTTGTGTGTTTATGAGGGTAGAATTCTATAAATATGTCCTTGTCCATTGAAAGTGTGTTTTATTCATTCTTTTACAAAAATATATCCCACAAACAAATATGGTGAATGAAAGCTCATTGTACATCAGACTTTTTAATTGGTCTAATGTTCTTTTGATAGTCACGTGTTTTGTGGTAGTCTTTTCACGGTCAGCAGCTCCATAGCAACTGCAAATTAGAGCTTCATGGATCCACCATGGATATCAGCATCGTTAGTGTCTGAGATATGTGCAGGTACGCAGTAAATGTGTGTGTGTGTGTGTGTTTCCAGCTGAGTGAAGCCCTGCAGATGTCCACGCAGGCCGCAGCAGAGCTGAGCCTTCACCAGAAACTGCGCAATGACAGTGAGCTGAGGGTGGAGGAGATGGAGGAGACCCTGCTGGAGAAGGAGCAGGAGCTGCAGAAACAACAAGCCCTCATCAACAGACTGCAGGGAGAGGTACTAGTCCAACACGAGTTTATAAAAGCTGCACATGACACATTAACATGTGTGCCACATGTTTTATTATATGATATTGTCAAAAAGATTATATGTTGCCAAGTGAAATTTAAAAGAAAAATCATAATAATTTCTTTCAAAAGAGCTCTTTGGCATGAATTCATTTCTGTGTGTGTGTGTGTGTGTGTGTGTGTGTGTGTGTAGGTCTCCGGTAAATTGATTGATAAGGAGCGGACGCTGGAGGAGGAGATCCAGCTCAGAGAAAGGATACAGCTGCAGTGTAAGCAAGCGGAGAGGATGGTGGAGGACCTCACAATGGAGCTGCAGACTGCCAACCAGACCAGAGACGACCTGGTCAAACAAGTCAAACAGTTTCAGGTAAACTTACTGCTTTAAACAATGAGAGACATAACCCAGGTTTCAGTAAATCACTATAATATCAAAACAACTTAGTAGACAGTTTTTAAATAGTTGTGGTTTTAATAATGGACTAAAGTAAGGGTTCTCAGCTTTGCAACTCCACCCATTTTAATTTGTCAACAAATTTCTGAAGACCATCTTTCCAAATCCCTGTGCTGTGACAGCAACATGGTGAAACTTTTGACTGCGCATCACTGCCTGCCAATATGAATCCAAATTTATTGTTGTCATAATCATATTTTCTCACCAAATTTCTTCAAAATAAATAAATAAAAGCCTCAACATTGCCTTTAAACACAGTAGCTTTAACCACATGCCATAGGATCATGTAGTAATTTGTTGGGGACTAATTGTCAGCTGTGGATTAGCACACTGCAGTTGCTCTGAAAATACAACTACACTTACTGTGATTTGTTGCCTTTCACAAAATGTATGTAGATAATCTCTAGAATTATCCTTTGAATATATGAACAATTTAAATTTCAGCCCTGATCAGCATTAACACAAGCACAAACATTAGTATGAACCTTTATGTGGTGTAAATCAGCTATCCAATCTGACAGCAAGAATTTCATTAGGTTTGTTTGCTGAATTTTCCATCCTTCAAGTCATTTTTTCTTATTCCCAGCTGTAGATAAGACAGTATCCACAGTCCGTTTGCATACATGACCTCACGACTCAAACAGCGATGTCTGCTTGAAATAATCAGTCACGCAAACCTTCGGGGTTCAGGGCTTTATGAGGAATCAATTATGCAAATCCAGTTTAGCAGTCAGCAGTTTTATACCATAATCCCATAAATGCATCATGTCCCTCTTTCTGTCTGAAGTTACCTAATCTGTCCCATTTTCAAATAGCCTTGATATGTTCTGCTGACGAGACAACGGGCGGTCAACATCATGAAGACTGACCTCAGATCAGTCTGAGCAAAGCTGAGTTGGCCTTTTTGGACAATGATTTATTCTGTTGGAACTGTTCTTCTCTCAGGAGAAGATGATCGACCTGGAGAGCGATCTGGAGGAGCTGCACGACAGCGAGCAGAGATGGGCCGCCAAACACAAGAGAGCTATCGAACAGGTAAACACACTGCCGACCAACAAGTCCCATGTCCATTATATTCAGGAAACGGACTGGTTACGGAGACATTGTTGTGTTTGTGTCAGACTGAGCAGCTGCAGCTGAAGTTGATCCAGGAAAAAGATCTGAACGACCACCTGGAATCAGAAAAGGCTTCCATGGAGAGACAGGTACTGCGTATGAATGTGTGTTGTCTCATTTCTTTTTCTCTATGCTTCAAACAAGTAGACCTGCTTTCTCAATGCCCCTCTCCATCTAAGTCAGATTGAGTAGGCCCAATCCCCCAATCCCAGCAGCCACCTTCACACACTTTGAGCCTGATTCCTGGCAAGTCTGTGAGGACTCAGAGCCGTCCATTGTCACATCATCTGGTAATCAAGTGCTCTCTAGACATTTATGGCCTCCTACGATAAAGCTGCATATCTGTAGATTTTGTCTAAGGAAATTACTCACAGCTCATCCAATTGCATGTACAAAACTAGAGGGAAAACACTAATGGAAGGGGAAAAAAAGTAAGTTCCAAAGCATGGAAGGAGGAGCAAGTATGGAGAAATTAGAATGGTATGTAGAAACATGTGAAATCACTGCTGCTTTTTTGACAATAAGAAGTAAGTTTTTGTATATTTTCATAATTGTCTAACATCCACTTTGTGAAAACAATGCAAAATGTTAAATAAAGAGTCCAAAATCCACAATGATGTGACACTTGTAACATGAAATATTGCTAAATCCCCATTCCTCATTATGCTAATTCAAGCCCTTGCAGCCTAACGAAGAAATTAACAAATTAAGTTAATAAAAAGCATATTATGAATTAAACTATGGATGGACTATAGTACCAACCCTAGCTTTAAAATTTTATAAGATTATTTATTGAATAATTAGATTAATAAATCAGCCGTCAGTACCAACTGTTGGACATTTCTTGAACTGCAGTTTCTGACTCAGTATTTTCACGATCCTACACTGAGTACATGGTTTAAAAAAACAAACAAAACAAGAAAACTCAAATCAGATGAGCAAAGGAAAAGCGAGCAAAAGATCTCTGACCCGACTCTCTCTCTCTGTGTATGTCTTCAGCTGCGTGAGCTGCGCCTGGAGGTGGAGGACCTTCAGAGCACCAGAGTTCAGGAGGACGTCATCTCCAGGGCTGAAAGCAGAGTCAAAGAGCTGGAGAATGCTCTGAGGACAGAGGAGAGGTCAGTAACGCCACCTTTTAAACACACACACACACACACACACACACACACACACATACTTACTAAAACTTGTTCCAGAGGGTTTCTGTCTACACTTTAAATGATGGAATTCTGGACCAGATTTACTACTTTTCTGTATAGTGAGGGTTCATATTGTCTTAACTTATGGGATCAGTACTTTGGGGTTCACTTATGTTTGGCAGCATGTCACAGTGTATCAGCAGGTGTACTGCATGGCAAACGTGTCTGTGATGCTTTGCAGGAACCGGTCCCTTCTGTCAAACACCACCTGTAAACTGGAGAGGAGGATCAATGAGCTGACCGACCAGATGGAAGAGGAACACAGGCTCGCCACTGAACAGAAAGAACTGGTAATGCACACATGCTCACGCACACAACGGTTACCGTCTCCTCTTTTGAAATCAGTCCCACATAAACGCAATGTATCCTGCTTGGTGGTCAAAAACCTGGGAGAGCAGTCATGCGTCACTTTGGTGACCACACCCTCCTTTAAATAAAACAAGCAAAGTAAAGTGAAGTTGCCAAGATGAAAAAAGAGTAACGGCAGCATGTAAAAGATAAATAAAATGGATTTCACGTCAAGCCTCTTTGGGGACAATTGGAATATATCATTTACTCAGAAAACATCAATGATCCAGGGCTGGATTTCATTTCCAGCACACGACCTTCCTTTGACAGTGGAATGAGATGTGTGCTCTTGCAACCAATTTTTAGGTACTTTATTAAAAAAAAAAAAAAAAAGTTTTACTTAGATTCCAGCTGTCTTATTAAGAACATTGTTATGTTTGTGGATGAGACAGGTTTTTGGTTTGTTTTGAGATATGCTTTGAGTTCTCTCCAGCATTTTCTTCAGGGAATTTACTCAGAAGAAAAATGTCTATTCATTGTTTAGTTTACATGAACTTATTATCATCATCATTTCATCTTCTTGGTTTTGGTTTTAAAGCCAGTATTTACACACAGGTCACAGGGATACAGTTATATCAAAGAACTTCAGCAGTCACACAATCAGCTACCAGAGAGGAGTTGATGCATCACAGGGAGCTGGAGTATAATAATTGGTGAAAATACAATGCACTGCTCATTTTTCATTGAGCACCATGGGCTGTTTGTGCTCATTCTTTTGGCCCAATCCTATTCTTTTTGTCCAACCAAACCGATGCCCCGTGTTTGGTTGTCCAGATGACCCAGAGGATCCGCTCCCTGAAGCGTCAGCTGAACGAGGCGGAGGAGGAGGCAAGCAGGAAGGAAGCGCAGCACCGCCACAGCCAGAGAGAGCTGGCCGAGGAGAGGGAGACCAGCAGCCGGCTGCAGAGGCAGCTGCTCGAACAACACCTGCAGACAAAGTACACACACAAACTCCTACACCTTCACACATTCTTTTGCTGTTTTATTTCATTCATTTTTTATCTGGTTAAGCCTTATTTTGTAACTTGGTGTGGTTGCTATGTTTACCAGAGGTTAAACATCCGTGTCATGGAGAGAGGTTTCCTCTACACAAATGCATTTACAGTCTATCACCGTATGTTGATTGTAGTGTTATTTTTATTGCACCAAATTCCAACTCCAGCTTGTCTCTCTGTCGCCTTTGTTACAGGCGGAAGGAGACTCTGACCATTCGTCAGACACTGGACAACCTGAAGCTAGACCTGAGTGTTGACGACGAGGACGAAGAGGAGCCAGTGCAGCAGGATACGACCATGACCAAAGTGTAAACCCTCACCCTCCTCATTGTCTCAGCCAAAAATCCCGAACCATCTTTACACTCAGCAGACAGACAGAATGTCTTGACATGGAACGCCTTGTCTTTTTCACGTTTCTATTACATAGAATACTAAATACAGTCACGTTGGGTGTATTTGCCAATGTGCAGGAGCTTGGTGCACTGAGCCATTGAAGCTCATTGATGGTGAGCGGTAATATGACTTAATAACGGTTTGATGAAGGTGCCTTGTCACTTTTCATCTGTTTTTTTTTTTTATTGCTGTAGCAGACAGGTTCATTCAGTTAACAGCCAGAAATACATCTGGGAGATTTATTTTACAGTAGAACACGTCTAGCTGCTGACAAACTGAATGACCTTTAAGACACTTTTATCTCTTAAACAGTCTTAAACAGACTCCTGTTTAATGACAGCGGAACTTAAATCTTTATATCTTGCCAATTAAAAATAAAGGGTGAACGAACTCAGAGTTTGTTTTGTCTATATTTTGTGGAGCTTTGCTGGCCTCTCTTGAAGTGGGATTTTCCATGTTAGAAGTTGTTTATTTTTGAACTGGTTGCTAACATATTACAGAGTGATGACACAGCGTGGTGTAACAAGGAGGAGGGCTCTTTGGATGTGATCGTAGCTGTTAGTTGACCTGTGCATGCAATTACCTGGTTATTTATACAGAATACATTTATTTGTCTATGTTGTTTTTATGATTTGAAAATTATTGAATTTTCCGTATTTTACAAAATATTGCGGGGCAAAAAAAAAAAAGAGAATTTTAAGCAATGACATTTTGTATGATTTTAAAGATTATTTTTTAAAGAGGGTTTGCTGCTGTTTTGGTGTAAGCTATTGTGCCACCGACAAACAGTATTTGTTAAAGGGATGAGATTCAACAGATGAAATCAACAAAGAAGACCAAAAAAAAATCTTATTGCATCTTTTTCAGTTAGATTTTATCTGAATTCACCTGCAATGGATGAAAATTTAAAAAAAAAAAGTATTTTTTTCAAAATACAGATATTTGAAGTATTAAAGTGTAACCAATGAGAAAATGAAAACAAACATGAACAGATTGTTGTGTTTCACAAAAGTTTACATGATTTGTGGTTTTCTTTTCTGTTTATTTAATGTTCTATATGCTCTTATTTTAGATTTTTTTTTCCTAAAAAGGCTAAGTACACAAACAAAAACAACTTTAAATCATCATTTCTGATGACTGAAAGTCACTATTTTCATTCTCTTATTGGTGTGAAAGCCAAAAAAATACTTTTAATTTGGAAAATCCCTTTCTCCCTGTAATTGACCTGTAAACCAGTCATGTTATTGATCATGTCCTCTATCTGGACATAAGACATAAGAAACAGGTGACATAATATTCAGATGCAGTTTGGATTATCTGTTTTGTTTACATGTTGTTGGTTTATTTTGGAACATAAATCCCTTCTCGATGAAAGCTGTTGGGAACGCCATTGCTGCAGTGTTCTTGGTTTGTCTTTTGTCTATACTCACAGACAATATACCGACTTATTTTTGCAATTACACCTCAGCTCCTACTGGTTCTCCTGCTTTCGGGTATTTATTTTTATGTTTCATGCTCTCTCTTTGGGTGAGAAGTTTCTTGAAACAAAATGCAAATAAATTCTTCCCTCCTGTAAATAGTGTATGCATGTGTGTGGTTTTTGTGAGCCATAATCTTCTTTATAAGCTGTTGTTGACCCAGTCTGTTGATTGGGCTCATTTTGAAATTTTTCACATCTTGACATCGATGAACCATCACATAAAAAGCTGACTTTACTGAAAGAGCTGCGTTGTTTGCACCAATATCACAACAAAGGCAACTCATGATAATAAACCTGTAGAGCAGGTCTAAATGAAGTGTTTCTACTATTAAGTAATTTAGCTGTTGACTAAAAGAGACCCAATATTCCCCCATTAGCATGCACTTTCCCAAAGTGGTGAGGAAAAGATTTTTGGTTTAAGCAGACCCAGAGCAGGTCTTTGCGGTGGCGGGAGGGTTGGCGGCATCCGTTTTAACCAGTTGGCTGTAGAGACAGAGATGGGATTTAAAAAGATGCTCGGCCACAGACAATTAAAATGAATTGTTAATTGTTAGCCAAATCCAACGTGGAAAGATGAAAGACGGGATAAAACAAAGAGATTTATTTGCAACTCTGACATCAGAAACATTAAACGCATCACAGGTCACTTCATTCTCATTGTGTCAAACATGCTGATACACACAGTGAAAACTGAAGAAATGTGTACAAACTGCAGGCATCAGAGAGAATTCACACACAGAGGATTTCCAAAAATAAAAGCTCTTAGAGGTACTTGGATTGATTAGTTGTTGTGATATATCTGCCACAAAAACAACATGAAAACTCCTGGTCTCTTTTTCCTCTGCTCGTATTCATTAATCAAGAATGCATTAGAATATTCAGTAGCTCGAAAAGCCTTACATAGGATCAAACTGAAGCGGTAACAACAGGCACAACATGACTCTTCAAACAGTGTAAACTTTCATTGTGAACTTGATATCGACCAAAAAGCAGATGCTTCGAGAGAAGCATCTGCTAATTACAGTAGAAATAAAAGTGACGTCAGTAAATGTCAGACACGTGGAATGTTGAAAAAACTGAATTTAAGAGGAAAGGCGTGAGAGGACAAATGTGCAGTTAAAGCTGAGATCAAGTTTGACAAAATATAATGAGATACATAAAAAAAAGATCGGATAAATGTAACAGATGGGTTCAGAGAATTGTCACAATTAAAAAGCATTAACATGATCAGGAAAAGAACTGGACAGTCTCAAATACTGAGTAACCAACACCTAAGTCCTGCTGCTTACACTTAATAATTTAATTCATTTTGTCAGCTTGTTTCATTTGATCTCGGGAAGGATTCACTTTCATGTCTCACCTTTCGATGCAATTTCAAAATAAATTGATTAAAGTTACAAAAGGAAAAAAAAAATAAATGCAATTTTAACCAAACTTGGTCGTTATTAATTGTATTATCATAAAAGTCACAGTTTGGTTGACTGTTTAACCCAAATTTTGGTAAAATTTTCGAAAAACTGACAAAATGTCACAAACTATTAGTGGCTTTAATGAAGTCCCTCACCTGCTTTTAAAACACATTTATGCAACATTTTAAAGCTGCATAAATGAACAGTTTAGTTTCTAACCAGAACACACTGGAGTCAAATGTAAATACTCTGTGTTTATAAATGCTTGCTAATAAGTTAGTCATAACAACTAAATACGGTGGTGACATATCATCGATGCTGTGTTCTCAGCAAAACAGTAACAAAAGTTAGTGGGGGAAAAAAATAAAGAAAATGTGGTTGGAGTCGTTCAGTATTTCAGAAGCTGCTTTTGTATTTTGAAATATGCGACCTTGCATATGCATGCTGTGCGTGGCTAAAGACCCCCCTCCCAAAAAATAATAGTAAATAAAAGATAAAAACCTACAGGTTTCAACCAATCAAAGTAAAAATCAGTTGTGGGTGCACCCAAACTTGTAGGGATGCAGGATTTTGCGGAAACATTATCATAATAAAAAGGAACTGGGACAGAATGTTACAAAATGGACATTTTGTCTAAAAATCCGTAAATTAACAGCAATAAGCTTTAAATATGGCACTGATATCAGCTGTTGGCTGGTGTCTCTGTTCGGCTTTAAAACAAGGAACAACAACCAAAAAACACCAGACAAAATCAAACACATTTCTCGGAGGAAACGGCAGAATGAGCTTAGGGAATGTCAAAATCAAACGCTTGTTTAGCTTATTTGAAACATCCATCCATCCATCCATTTTCTACCGCTTATCCTGTTAGGGGTCGCAGTGAAGATTAAATATTAATAAGAGGTGAAATGGTGTGATGCTAAAGCTTTCTCATATTTTAACTTCAAAAGATCATGCTTTAAGGATGACAAGAGCAAAATGCAAGAAATTCTCAATATAATGTTTTCATTTAAAGCCCACAGCAGTGTTTTTGCCATTAATAAGCCACACATACAGTACACATCACCGCTGACCCTCCAAAGTGAAATAAGCACAATATCATGCTGTGACTCCCCTTGGCCCACTCAAGGACATAAAAGTTCATTTTCTCCTGTTTCTGGTACACCTCAACTTCAAGGTTCAAGGTTTTTCATGAAAGTAAGGCAGGCAAATCTTGACAGTCGCGCTTAAAACAAAAGAGATGACATTTCAATCTAACGCCGTGTTTGGATATGCATCATGGTAACAAAAGAGGCAATCTTTTAAAATAAAATTAACTGAGTTTACTTTTAGCGTAGCATAATTTCATAAGATTTCCAGCACAGAAATTGTTTAATGGTCTAGTATGCAATGAAAATAAAAAACCCCAACAAATTTCTATAATTTTATGAAAAGAAAACCATACATGTTGTACTGGATGACAACAAAAAAGTCTTTTACTGTACCTGTTCAAGAATTTATAATATTGTAACCTTTTTGTGTTAGAGACACATTTTATTGAAAAGAAAATGCAATCTGTGTTAATTTGCAAATCGTGCATAAGAGCACTACAGCGATCAAGAAATGTGCTGATATGATTTTCTCTTAAAAGCAAAATGGGACGGTGAGATTTTGACAAATATTACGACACAAATGTTTTACGTTTCATTTAATATAAGTAATTTGTCACTTTATGTTATAGCAACATTGGTCATATACACAGCCTTAAAGAGATCTTTGACTTTTTTTTTCTGTTCTAAAGTGATGGAAGGTCAACATCGAAGTGTAAATTAACCTTTCATTTAATTTTATATCGATATGCTGTACATGCTACGTTTGCTCAATCCTGTAAAAAGCCATCTTTTATGGGAAATAAATTATTTCATTAAATCTGTGGTGACACAGCCAAGAGGTTCTCTCAAACTCAAAGTCTGTTCCACCACAGTGAAATAACACTTTAAATGCCAAGGTAGTAGATTAGTTTGGAACAACAATACATCCCTCCAGAGCTAGGAAATTCTAGCAACGATATAAAATGTAGATTTATTTGTTTTTCTATTCATTGCACATGTGCCATGCTGTACCCATATTCGTCCTATGATCTGCTGATAGTCTGGCATCATAATGGAGGTCTGACAGAGAGTTAGCTTCATAGCAACAATGAAATCATTCAGCTAGTTTAGTAGCTAGTTTTCACTGAACAGTTCCACAAACAGCTTCGTGTAAATGCTGTATAATAACAGCGTTAGTGTTCAAAAAACCTAAAAAAATATATAGCTGTCCTCTTCTGACAAGTAAAGCATATTAGCTAGACTCAACACGTGCTATTATATTGGAATCAAAACTCAAAATTTGAATTAAATGATAGAATTCAGAGAAAACTTAAATATTGGCACAGAAAGAGAGTTGGTGTGATAAGACTGTTTTACAAATATATATTTTTTTCTATATGCTTTCTTTCTATATGAAAGACCTTGCTCAACTATTCAGCTGCTTTTGTAATATTAGCATTAATATTAGCATGCCACCCGTAGCCACTGTGAAGCACTACTTAGCTAGTTTTTAAAATAGTGTCACAAGGGCAAAAATAAATTCATCGAGGGCATTAAAGGAAAACTAGTACATCATTTCCTTGATCATTAAGAAGTGGCAATAAATGAAGAATTTCTGAGTAGTACAGGTATGAAAACAGATTTAGCTCATTGTGTTTTTATTGAGGGTCACACATAGTTCATTATATGTTCATATTATCTACACAGCTCATTGTTTAATTACATATTAAGGATGTAACGATGCACTGAACGGCAGTTTAAAAGTGATGAAAACATGTGACTCTTCAAGCTGGTGGAGATGTTAAATGAGCCGTGATACACAAATTAAACACATATTAAACACTACAGACTGTGACTTTGCTTTGAGGCCTTTTCATCACTGCGCAGTAATTTGCCTCCAGTGATTTCATTAAGGTTAAGAATACAGACGCGGTTTTGAGCGGTAGGACCAAGAGGCCGTTGCCAACTTATCATGTCGACTGTCTAAAAGAGAAGAGCGGAGCTAAAGAGCAAAAACAAGGAGGGGGGGGGGAGTAGATTTGCTTCCATGGGAGTCTCAAGCTTGACTCCAAAAGTTACACCAGTTGACTCCAGTTACAAATTCAGACAGAAAATGTTCTTTTCTTATTGACAAAGAAAAGGAAGTTAACATTGTTTTGCAGTTTGTAAAGTTTATGACCTCCCTACGCCTCAAGTAAAAAGGGATTTAATGAATAGATAAGAAAAGTTACAATATGTTGTCCTTTTTGTCTGAGAAATAATACAAATTGTTGTCTTAAATCAAATGTTGTTGATTGTATCGAGTTGAGTGAATTGTTACATCCTTCTTATATATGCCTTCCTAGGGTTAGCTACAGAAGCTAACAAGTTGAGATTTTTTTTTTACAGAAAAACAATCCTTAAACAATCTTAATCAGAAACAGACATCATCTTTGTTGCTGTGAAAAGCATGTCAGACCTCCAAAAATGACAACACAGCCATCTATACAAAACACAATGTGTGCATCCTTAGCAAAAGTATAAAACCGCTTCAAACACTGACAAATGACCATCTGAGGCCAATACAGGTACAGCAGCAGTATGAAACATGGAAAGGAATAAAATCTTGTGGTCTGATGGCCACACAGAAGCTCAACCGGGTTCCAGGAGTGGACCATGACACACAACACAGAGCCTGATGGTAAACTCCATGTAAATTTGCCACTGGATGAAAGCTTCAAGTAGAGGGAAAAATCAAATCGCACATCAAATTGGACTTCTTACGAGTATAAATTCAAGTTTTAAATCTTTTTGCCTGTTTGTACATTACTCAAACCACTTGCGAGCAGAGAATCTGAGCCTATGCAGAACTTAGCTACAACGCTCCATGTTTCACATCTTGGCAGGCAGACTGAGATGTTACCTCGAAAATCCACCAGAGGGCGACAGAGTAGTTTTCTTTCCAGACGGGCAACCAGTCGAGGAAGGAGGAGGAGGAAGAAGGAAGAATAAAGGGAGGGGCAAGAGTGCAAAATGTTTCAAAGGTTTGTTTTAGAGACAAGAGAGTGAACAGGCAAAAAAGAAACAAACATGCAATCAAAAATGAACAAACATGCAATCAAAAATGAGTCAGGAAGTAAAAGAAGGACGGAATGAGGCGAGTAGAGAGACAGACAGACAACCGAGCGCTGACCCATCTTTTCCTGAATCGCCTCTTGATCTAGCATGTACATTTCTTCTCGTTGGGCTGTTCGTCGGAAAGTTTCGTGGCCCCGTTCCCGCTGGCTGACTCGGCGGGCGGTTTGTCCACACACTGCTCCATCCTCTTCATGACCAGGTCCAGCAGTGTTATCACCGCTTTGTCTACCTCCACTCCCGTCGCTGCGCTCGTCTCAAAGTACGGGATTCTGACCCCCCCCCCCTGCCACTATTGCAATTGCAACTGGTTTCAAATAATACCATGTATGGAACTGTATGAAAATACTGCAACAAACACTAATATTTCAGTTTTTATTAGTGGTTTTGTTTGAAGCTATTTCTCATTAAGATATGGGGACAAATGCGGTAGAAAATGGATGGATGGATGGATGTTAATTAAAATAAGAACATATTCAACTTTAAATAGATAATAATAATAAAAAAAAACCCGTTCTGACTTTGATACACTACCTACCTCTGCCTATTTGCTAAACTCCCCCAGAGTTTAACAAATAGTACTTCCTGGAATAAAGCCGTGCTGGCAGACAACATCATACTGTATCTTGGCAGGAATGAAACCAGGGAAGGATTTTTAACTCGTCTAGCAGGAACACTTGTGTTTGTGTATGTTTCTGCCATGTCCTCTCTCTGCCATGTCCCTCTGCCATGTCTGTGTTATGTCTCTGTGTTTGTCTTACAATTAGCCTACTTTTGATGAAATATGTGCTCTGATATAGTAAGAGGAATAAGAATAATGCACATGTGCCAAGTATGTAAGAAGTGGCAGGAGCAGTCAAGACTAGCAAACTAGAAATGAGGAGACCTAAAAGGGTTCATTGAAGCACAGGTCAGATTACTACAATGACCTGTTTCTGTGCCAATTAAGAACATATTATCCATGTAACTTCTTATTTTCATCTGTTTTGATCTTAGTCTTTAATTTCTCCTCTGTGAGCTGAACCTTGAGCTGATAGTCAGTTTGCTACTGTAGTTTAGTCTCAATCCACAGACAGTCACCAAAGCCTTGTTATGGACCAAGCGTCTCATATTGGCTCCAGGCTTCATAACAGGCCTGTTAGTCTGTGTAGTGGTGGCCTTTCACTTGTCAGCAGATGATGCAGAGTTCAGTGCTGTTTGCACGGTTGTATGGCAAACATACAGATGATATGAAAAGCATGCTATCAATTAATGAGATTATTTTCATGTAAGGTTAATACGTAATTGTAGGTTAACCATTTACTAAAGGGCAAAAAGAGCAAATGTCACAGTGTCTCTTCACTTTAAGTCTTCTTATCTTATACTATTAAAGAATCCTTTTTTTTTTTTGTAATGTAGGGACGTAATAAGCTTTCAAAAAAATTGCAAAACATCTAAATTTGGTTATTTATTGAAGCATATCTAGTGTGCAGGTAATTAAAAGAAATACTTTAGGAAGATATTTAATTGACATCCATAAAGCGTAGAGGTCGGACGTTGTTCTTACTACTATGGTCTTGAGCTGAAGAAACCTGTCACTTAAACGATAGGAACTAGTCCTACATGAAACAATACAGGAGATTTCCAGTGTTGTGGTCAAATTCTGTGTTTTTATCGCTATTGTCAGTGAAAAGTTGCATTTAAATCGTAAATGCCCTGTATATACAGTATATATACACCTCCGATCACTGGACGACCACTCTACCACCTGAGCCACAGCCGTAACATTTGACATTAGTGTTGTGAGATGAGTCTAGCGGTTTTTAAAGTTCACTATATATTTTTGAGGACAGTACATTGTTAATTCCAGGAAGGGTGAAAAATTTCTCCATTTAAAAATGTGCCTCAAACATGTAAGAGTGAATGTGAAACTTACCCATATTTATCAGCCAGCTCCTTTGCCTGTTTCTCTTGAACCTCCCGCTGATCGGCAAGGTCCGCCTTGTTTCCCACCAACACAATATCTGGATTCTCACAGTAGGCATTGGCCTGTAGCTGGCCTAAAAATCCACACAAATAATATAGATAAATAATAATAAAGATATAAATAAATATAT
>KV751320.1:15830098-15841700 GCA_001698575.1 Mola mola | reverse complement strand
AAGGTTACTGGTGTGGTTCTAATGTTTTCCAGGTGACAGTGGAGAGGGAAAATTATCAGTGAGATACGTTTCTAAAGCTGTACTGTAAATCCTTCAAGTATCTGTTAAGCCTTCAAACTCTTAACATTCAGGATTTGTGTGATGTGCGACAAGTGTGATCATATGTCAACACTGATTCGGGTGCTGACTGTAAAGATGAACTCTCATGTGGTGCAGCTGGTTGTGTTTACGTGTCTGCACGAAACCCTTGAACGTCATTCGCACCTCTGACTCTCCCAGATGAGACACTCTCACTGTCACTTTCTCTGATCCCCCCTTCAAGGCTGCGTTCACACCGACTGTGCTCAGATCTGTTTGTGTAAAGTGTTTTGGTTCTATCTTCCAGGTGGGTACCTTTCAAGTCAGGTGGCAGATGATGACACGTACATTTAACAGTGTCAGTCTACTGTACCAGCACCTTTGGAGCAGTTCGTCCTTGGGACTTGAGGAGTCAAATACTTTGCCCAAACTGGAGGAAGATTTTGTTGTTATTTCTTCAAGATGGTAGTTTTTTTCTATGCTGAATAATCTTTTCAAAAGCCAATATGTTTTTAGACATTCAATCTGGTTACCAAACTAACAACCCAAACATCAAAGCCAAACCTTAATGTAATTTTTCAATCACTTGTAAAACTCAAGGACAGAAACAAAACTACAAAAGTGAGGTTTTTTATTTTACTAAATGACTGCATCAATGATGTGTCCAAGAATAAAATATATCACATATAACAAGATAAAACAGATGTGCGATATATGCTGAAGAGGATTAGGCCCAGGTGTGAAGCATTTATTTTGAATCTTAGTATATTTCTGTTTAAAATTTTAAGAAGAAGTTAGAATTCTGACTTTAAATTTGGTGGCTCTGATCCTCATCTGTATATATAGAATCTCTAAAAGAACATGATTCTATAGTAGAATCCTAATAAAACCTTCAGCTTTTTTGCAATATGTTAAATGTAATCCTTAAAGACAAGTAGTCGTCTATTAGAAACCCCAGATATTTAAAAGTAGATACTAGTTCAATTTGGTGGCCATTTGTAGTGAGAATTCTACCAAGAAAATCTGACTAACATAAGTTTTGTTTTTTCTTCATTTAAGACAAGTTGCAGCTGACAGAGCTTCTATTGTGCTCTATCAAATACGTATTGTAAATATAAAAAGTCCTTTTTGGGAGTGGGCATAGTACAATAAATGACAGTGTCATCAGCACATAAATGCAATGCAGCATTAGGTACATTCTATCCAGTATTATTTATTGACTGGCTGAAACGTGAAGGGCCTAAAATTGAATCATGTGGTACACCCTTATGTATACTATGGTCAACAGTATCAAATACTTGGGAAAAATCTATAAAGAGGGCAAGAAAACATTCCTTCTTGTCATGGGCTTCAGTAATATTGTTCACAAGCTTCATGGCAGCAGTGGAGGTACTGTGGTTTCATTTAATGTCTAGCCCTGTCTGTGCATCCCTGCAGGGTCACAGGATAAATCTGGGATAGTGTGTTTGTGAGTATGGGGCATGACAGGTGAAGACAAACAATTACAAGCTTTTTATGTTTGGAAAGCATCTGAAGCATCTCCCTATACAAGTTAAAATAGTGATGTGACTCAGCTCAGCAGCTGCTGTGGGAGAAAAATGAAAAATCGGACCTGACCTGACCCACCATTTATTCTCTACCTATACAGACCAAAGAAAATATCCGGGCAAATGACACAGTAACTATGGTAACCCAGCATGTATCCCCTGTGCGTAGGGTGAGCGTGTGGAAGTTGGCATATCAGCAAACTGACATGATGAAGTTTAAGATAGATTAGATTTGATTTAAAAAAGGAAAAAGCACACTTAATTGCTTCTGAAAAGTCTTTAATAAAACTCACCACTCTCTTTTCCCTGAAGTCAATGCCGACTGTGGTGATGAACTTGGGATTGAATTTGTTGTCTGTGTATCGGTACAGGAAAGTAGTCTTCCCCACGCCGGAGTCCCCCAGGGCAAGGAGCTTTATAAGGTAGTCATAATCCCCATCAGTCATAGTGATGGCTTCAGTAAACCTGTGAAAACCAGAGAGGAACGCACTTTAACACACACTGAGGAGCTTGTATGTAGCTGAAGTTCCCATTCTTTGTGTGTATGTGTGTGTTTTACTGCATACTGAGTTATGGGATTATGGTCAGTGGGTCGTGATGACTGAACTTAACTTTCTGGGAAAGCAGTAACTTTCTGTGTTTGTGTGTGGGAGCATGACGCTCTGGTGGGAAAAAGAATTTGCCTTTTTAAGTTTTAAGTTTTTATTTTTACAGCATTTTCTACAACAAGCCCCACTCCCATAAGTCATCAGGATTGGTTCCATAGGTAGTCTCCACAGAAGACCTGTACGGTCATAATTAATTTTTTGGAAACTTTAACGGGGACTGTAGAACGAAGGCTGACATCCTTAGCCATGATGTTGACTGCTTATTTAGACCATGCTATGTGTTGCAGTATATAAAAAACACAAAATGGACATGTTAACAACAATGACAAAGGTAATTTTCACTGGAGACAGTCTTAAAATACAGCCAAATGTGAAAAAAAATTTAATGAACTGAGAGGCAATAAACAAACTGAGGATTAAGCTGTGAGTAAAGCTAAGAATACACTGCGGAAAGGTCACTGCTGTCACTGGAATTCATCTTTGGGGGATCATTAATGTCCACAGTAGTGGGAGTAGCAGAAGGAATATCAGTTATTAGGGTAACTGATGGTTTAAATAATGTGACTGGAATGTGAAATGTCCATGTATCTAATGAACTTTAGTCTAGGGTCTGTTTGCCTTATGGTGGAATGTGGTATATTTAGAGATGGGGATCATAAGACTCCAATTCACTCAGCTGAGAGGAAGCAGTGTGCTTTATTATTGCAAGGACAGTGATTAACCAGGAGCTCTGATCTCCTCACAATAACCTCCCTGTCCCTCGCACAGTGCAGGAAGAATCAGAGTGACAGTCTTCAGCCACTACCAGGCTAAAGCACATTTAACTCAGTTCTTAGCATAACTCCAATCACAACTTGGTATGGACAGGCCGCAGCTGTTTCTGTGGTCTCCACTCTCCACGCTGGAACTGTTTGGGCAAATGTTAAAATCACAGATGTGTTTGACTTTAATTTTCCTCACATACACTCAGGAGCAATGTGGACAGCAGTAGTTTTAAGTATAATTTTAAGCAGAAAATGCAGCGTAAGCTGACCTTAAGTCTTTGCTTATGATCAGCCTTGCATGACTTTAATGAACAATGTGATAGCAATCAATTAAATAAAGATGTGAGGAATTAACTGACCTAAAGTCTATTTTTATTCATGTTGAACTCTTACATTAAGTAAGACCATTTCTTTTCAATTTCCAGTCCAGTTCTCCTTCTCCTCCTACATTGCAGTTATGGTGCATTCCCAAATGGTTCGTTTGTATTCATTTTCAACCAGCGATTTAGTCTTAATAATATATGTTACCTTCAGTCCCTCCTACAATCGCTCTGATCTCGTCTTCCAGAAAGTTATATTTTGTCTTTCCGCCCATGCTGTTGCATTTAAACTCACATTTATGCAGCATTATATTCTATTGGCAGGTGCCAATTTGAACTGATATGAGATATTAAGAAATTGATTCAAATATAAACACACTTTCAGAATTGCACACATTAAAACAAACTGATCCTTAATTTTGGTGAAATCAAGGTTTTATTTTCTAATAACGAGTTTTCAAAGCACTGGTGTTCATTTAACTCGCCAATTCAAGAAATGACAGCATGTCAAGAGTCAAGAGTAAGTAATGCCTTTTGTTATGTTCTAACTGTACAGTAGCACAGATTAGACTTTTCAAATCAATGAAACTCCATAGCTTGCTTCAGAAATGGTCAGAATATTTTTTAAGTATTTGAAAAAAGTCTATTTAATTCAATTAAGTGTCCTTATTTGTTGGTATACTTCGATCTCACATGATCTGGCACTGATGGAGCCCTCTGGGGCTGCGAGGTTTGAAGAGGAAGTTACTCGTATGTCATCACTAGTGGAGAACCAGGGGTGTTAGTAGTGCGATCGGTTGGATAATTCCCTGGTGGTGAAACAGGTACAGCCGCTCTGCCAGCTGACGCAGGCGGTAACTCACAGGCACAGAACAGAACAAAATAGAATAAAGTGAGGATTTACATACAAATCTATTTTCTTAACTCAACCTTTGATATAAAAATATAGGATTTATCTAATATTTTTGGCTGTTGGCAGTTGGCAAATTAACAGAAGCTGGTTCACACCCTTGTTACAATCTGGTTGTATGAAAGGTAAGGACAGTTTTTCCCTCCTGTCTGTTAAACATTCAATGTACCTCAATAAAAAGCAGGAACAGAACAGAGAAGCATTAAAAATGCATGAGCTAACAGCCAGGATTGGAGAAGGGGAAACAGAGAGAGGGTGGGGGACGGGGGTGTATAGCAGTCCAGTCCTGCTGCACAGAAAAGAAATGAGAATTTGTGTGAAGACATATCATCAGTATGACTACCAGAGCAGCAATCAACAAGCTGAGTTCTGTTCTTCCTCCTTTGCTATCATTTACATCTGTGAGGCAAAACCATTGGTTTGGTCATATGAGACACAAACAGCCTGCAGCCTCATTAACTAGTAAGAGAAACGGTTTGTCCATTAAAGGCCTTTTTTGACCAATTAATATTAAAACAATATATTTGCAGTATTAAAAGTTCCTAAAAGGGTTAGAGTTAGATAACATAATATTAAAAAAATGTAAAGGTTTTACTTGTAGTATTTGCACTTGTGGTTTATAAAGTAAAAGAATCTATTACATATAGTACTGTATAGTATAAAGTATACATAGAACATAGAAGTATATATAGAACAAGATGTTCCCCCATATCTGCATCCTTATGATCCATAACAATGAGTGAGAAGACTCACTCTCACATTCATTTCTAAAGAAGTTTAAGCACGTTTCAAAGTGTCTATAGCCACACTAGCAGCTCCGATGAGCTATATGCTAACATGCCCACAATGACATTAACAGTGATATGCTTTCAAATATCAAAAAATTTCCTAACACGTGCAGTCAGGCTTGTCGTGTCTTTGGGCAAGACACTGAAGCCCAAATTGCTCCTGATGCTGTGCCATCAGTGTATGAATGTGTGTGAATGGATGAATGTGACAAACGTAAAATGCTTTGAGAAGTCAAACAGACTTGTCCATTTACCATATACTGTATAATCAGCACTGTTTGGCTGAAAGCTTGTCATGATAATTAGTGTATGAATTCTTGAGTTATATCTAAAACACTGGGACTTTGATCTTTGACCTCATCATCATCTTTGGCTCAAAGTGTACATTTGTCACAAATCTGAAGATGTTCCTTGCTGTTAGAGATAAAAAAAAACAAACATGTAGCCACATAACAACTGTCAAGAATTTCTGTCAAGATATTCCTGAGGTAACATTCACAACAATGGGATGGACAACCCAAAAGCATAATGCCTGTAAGCTAAAAGTAGCTACAGTTGACATGTAGACTGCAGGATCTGAATTGGGTCAATTTGAAACTGTCAACCTCAGAATAAACATTAACCTTGCTTGCTCTCCACAAATGCTACAATTTATATAATATGACTGACACCAGAGACCAAAAGTCACATCATGTTGTTTTCATTGATGAAATTAAATCTCATTTACCTTAACAAAAATGTTTAAGTTTCTGAGGGAAAAACTCAAAGAGCAAGTCAATATTCCAGTTCCTTCTATTTTATGAGGGGGGCCTTTACCATCTGTATGGCATACCACACCCTCTGTCCTGGTAGTTTTGATTTGAGTTGGGAAAAATCCCACCAAAATGAAGTTTTTTGTTAAAAAACTAAAAACAAAAAATGTTTTTTGTTGTAGTTATTTATCAACCATTATACCCAAGTTAAATTCAGGTTAAGAGGCGAACAGAGATAGAGAAGCATTAATCCCACTGACGGACGCCAAGTGCAATTCCTACCATTTAGTGCTGCGCTGCTCTAGACAAGCATGAATTTATTAAAGTTTTGTAGAGAACCAAGAGGAAGTGCAGATTGTTTAAAGTCCTGCATCATGTTTGTTGTACAAATTCATTATGAGATGGGAAACCGAAGCTAGTGACCACTGCAAGCTTCACTGCATGGCTACCTAGATAACATAAATGTCTAACTGAATCACAAATATAGCTGCTCTTTGGCTGCTTCAATATAACCATAAAGACACTAATTAAACACCTGTGCAGTTTTATTAAGTCTCAAGCCTGGCACATTTAAGGAAAACACAGCCATGTTTTTAATCAACTAAGGAATATCTTCAATATTAAATTATTTGTATCATTCAGAATTACAGAAAGCTAGCCAATGTCTTCTGTCTGCATTTATCTACAGTAGGGTACATTTACAAGGACCCTAATATTCTGATTAAAAATACTCTATATAAATATTTCATTCAGAATAAAAAGTTCTAAGCTTAAATTTTCCTCTGTGAAGAGTTTGTTTTTAATAGAAACTCTTCAAGAACTAAACATACTGTAATTGGGCGAATCAATGGAAAAGAGGTTGTTTTATCTTTTACTTTGACAGAAAATAAGGAATAATGACTCATCCACAACATAATGAAAAAAGCCATGATAGACCGAGCAAATTAAAAACTGGTTACCCCACAAAATCCCACAAAAAAAGTGGATCCGACCCTACAAACTAACCAACTTCCTGTTTTATGAATGGTAAATGGTAAATGTCCTGTATTTATATAGCGCTTTTCTAGTCATTGTTGACCATTGTTGAATTATCCATCTACAGCACAGGGGGCTGAAAAAACACTAACTCAAATAACTGTTTTATATCACAAACAAATCACAATCAAACAGCTGACAGCTGATTGGAATTTGAATGGACACCAACAACTAGTATATTCTTTACTGACATCCTGACAAGAACTTTCTTTGCCATGTTGTATAATGTATTACTGCTTTGTTCCACATGCATTGCTTTTTTGAAGTGGCTATATTACTGTCCTTCTCATGTTACTACTTTTATTTTAGTGTTTAATGCTAGAATATATATTTACAGGCTTTAATGTTTAAAAACATATTTGAAAATACCTAAAACCTCTTTCCAACACTGGCATTCAAAACGTTGCAGAAAAATCCGATTCACCCCTTGTCTAAAACATTCTTGAAGCAGCGGTCTTTCGGCCCCTCAGGAAAGCCCAGTCTACTCTGATTCATCAGCTGGCCATGAACACATAAAAAAAGTGATGAACCTCTAAGTGCTTACATAAAACCAACATCAAGAACTAGCCACGACTGACAGACGATTTGTTATGTTGCCACCAACAAAGTTGCACTGAAACACATCGCACATGTCAGCAGACCACCATCCACTACATACGTTCTGCGCCTAAGACAAATCTCCAGAGATAAAAACTGTAAACAAAACAGTGTTGGTTTATTCATATCGCTCACTAGCTCAATATGGTTGATAAGAAGATGAAAATGACTAGTGTTGTCAGAACACCAGTTCCTACAAACTGATGAGGTGTTTAAGGCACTTCAGGAACAGTGCTTTTTGTGCGAGTAAGGAGCTCCCTTTGCTATGGACTTTAGGTTTCAAACAATTTGTAAGTAAAGGCAATGGAAAATCCCAAATGCATATTTTGGCCTCTTTGATGCTGGTTGTGTCTTTGACAATGAGTCTTAGATTAATGAAATTTCTGAAAATTATTTATATCACTTTAATTACTTTGTAGTCTCATGTGACAATGTAACAATGTTCTTAATTCAATAATTAAAGTTGGAAAAAAAGTGAGTCAGAAGAGGGAAGAAAGAAAGATGATTGCATATTTTTGTTTTTCATTTAATTTTAGTGAGGGGAAAAGAAAAACAACTATCACCCCATTACCATCTAAACCTCGTTTTTAGATCTTTATACATAATGTGACTTTGATCATTTAATTAAACCATTAATTTATGTAAGATTAATACGCTTTCATCCAACTCTTAGATCCAAATTAAATTCATTGTCATGACCCAAGATGGCTCGATACAACCAAAGGAGGGACAAAAATGGTTTCCATGGCAAAGAGATTTCACAAGATGTTGAGGTGTGTCCACTAAAAAGAAGACTTCAATTAAACGTTTAGATGGTTTTTATAAACACTTCCTTTCTGCGAGTGAAAATGCAAGTAAATGCACTGATCAGCAGCTACAGGATTAATCTGTCTCCTTGCATGCTATAGTTTGAAGTGAAAGTATAAAGTTCTGACACTAAAAAGTAATGTTTTAAACAAAAAAGAAATTGTAATAAATAGGATAATATGAATTACAATGACAAATGGAAGTCAACATAGACACTGGAATAATAGCCATAATGAATAGAAAAATATAAAGTTTTCAAGCGCTGATCAAAATGACTCCGGCCATGGCTATTGCCATCACCAGGTTTCACCGATGAACATTTTTAATGCGAAGCAACAGCAGTGGTAGAAATGGGAGAGAATGGGAGAGACCAAAAGATGGGAGAGACCCAAAAAAAATTCTGTCAGTGAAATAAAATTACAAACAATAACATTAAAGTTCATACAGTTGTTTTTTTTTTCTCTTTACAGAGAACATTACCCAAAGAGGTTAGAGTCACCGATCTCAAACTGAAATCTCAGCACCATAAAGACTGATTTTGTAATGTGTTTAAAGACAATTTATGACTAACAATGCTTGTTTTTGTGTAGTCACCCCCCATTCTGAGTCTGGTAAACCCATCATGTATGCACTGTTACCTGTAAATCCTTTTAGCACATTAAGGCAATCTGTCTCACATAATGTATGTATAGAAAAAGAGCTTATAAAGAGGTGTTTGAAGAGTGTAAATCCAATGAAAGAAGGGGCTTAAAATAATGAAAATCTGCAGGACTGTAACTTTGACATATGAAGCTAAACCATGATCCAAACAAAAGCAGCTGAGCTAGAGCTTTGCCTGAACAAACACCATAGGTTAAAGCAGTCAAGATAATGAGACTAATCAGAAACTATTTAAACAAAGATTATAAATCTGATCATCTGAAGCCAACTGTCAGTGCTGAAAGAATCACAGTAATTAAAGACCAGTGACCAACAAAGCCCTGTTACATCCTGTCAACCTGCTGTCGCTGTTTTTGTTTCCCGGTCATTTATTATAGTTTTGAAAAAGATCAGCACACAATCATCAGACCTTTATGGTTGACCGCTGTGCCCTCTGAATCATCTTAACCAATTCAACAACTGATTTGTTTTCCATCTGTTCTGCTGACTCTGGCAAGGGCCTTTTGTGATTAATCAATTTATCCTCCAGAGTCAATGATCAATAACAGCTTCCAGGGATGAGGATTGACCCTTTATTATCCAATTAGTCTGTCCATCCTCCAGGTTTACTTATACTCTGAATGGCCAAAACCTTTCGGCATTTCAGGGCTACTTAGCAAAACAGTGACACACACATCTGAAAGATCAATGGAGTTAATCTGACAAGCAGCTGGGTTACCTAAGTGTCCAAAAACACAGCAAATATATTATGCAGGGTTATTGTTATATCAACAAAAAGCTTCACCACACAGATGGTGTGGTATGTATAGTCTGGCACTAATGATGAAGCCTGTTTTAAAAGGCAGTCCAGTGGCTTCTGGAACCAGATCAGATGTTTTACGACACGCTAAGGCGTAATTTGCTTACTTATTTATTTATCCATTTGTGAGCCCCACCAGGGTTTCATCTTTGCCTCCCACAGAAAGAGGAGGGCCATCATCTTTACAGACAGCACAGACAGCTGGATCTGAAAGGTCAGCATGGATATTGGAACACCAGGAGGCAGAGGAAGAGGGATCAAGGCATCATGGGGCAAGATGTAGAGCAAAGCATTCACATTAACATTGTTCAGTCTTTGGATGTGCGGTTCACTAGGATATTCTGGAACAAAAATATGAAAACTCCCTCTAATTAATAATCAACCCTTCCATTGAGGTTTTTGGAAAAGGTTGTGGACTGGCGTCATATGTTATCAAGTTCTCATCCTGAAAGACGGTCATTAGTGCATAAAAGCCATCTTATGAGTGGTGCTAGATGGGAGAATGGACTGAGATATTTACCTTTAAACATTAAGAGCATTAATGATTTAAATGACCCACTGAGAGCCATCATTCTATTGAACCATGCATTCCTGGAGCCCTCACCTGTAATGATTTTATTAATTTCTACAATAATAAAATTATGCTTATCAGAGAAAATATCTTACACATCACAGATTCCAGTTCAGTAACAGGAATTATAGAGGCTGTTATTGGTCCTGATATTTGTTTGGAAAGCTTCCATCCAATTGACCTTCATGAACTAACGACAACATTATATTCATCTAAATCGTCAAGCTGTATACTAAACCCCATACCTACTAGGTTGCTCAAAGACGTTTTACCGTTAGTTAGCACTCCGCTACTGAATATAATCAATCTATCCCTTGTAACAGGTTATGTGCCCAAGTCGTTTAAAGTAGCTGTAATTAAACCAATCCTAAAAAAAAAAACTACCCTGGACCCAGACGTTCTAGCCAATTATAGACCAATATCCAACCTCCCCTTTCTTTCAAAGATTCTAGAGAAAGCAGTAGCTAAACAACTATGTGGCTTTCTTCAGTATAATAGTCTATTTGAAGAGTTTCAGTCAGGTTTTAGAAGGCATCACAGCACAGAAACAGCACTGGTAAAAGTTACAAATGACCTCTTCACCGCATCTGATGAGGGACTTATCTCTATACTGGTCTTATTAGATCTTAGCGCAGCTTTTGACACAATTGATCATCACATCTTACTACAAAGGATGGAACACCAAATTGGCATTAAAGGATCTGCTTTAAGATGATTGAAGTCCTACTTATCTGATAGAAAAACTTTGTTCCTGTTAATGATGAATCATCAAGATATGACACGGTTAGTCACGGAGTCCCATAAGGTTCTGTGCTTGGATTGACTAGTCACTCTATACTTGCTTCCTTTAGGTAATATTATTAGAAAGCAATCCATACATTTTCATTGCTATGCAGATGACACACAATTATACTTATCAAAGAAGCCATATGAAACCCATCAATTAGTTAATCTAACCTCAGACATGTATTAAGGACATTAAAAACTAGATGTCTCATAACTTTTTATTGTTAAACTCTGACAAAACTGAAGTAATTGTGCTGGGCACTAAACACATTAGAGAATCATTATCCAAAAAACTAGTTAATCTGGATGGCATCACCGTGGCCTCTAGCACCACTGTCAGAAACCTGGCTGTTATCTTTGACCAGCAGCTGTCTTTTAAATCACATGTTAAACAGATTTCTAGGATGGCCTTCTTTCACCTCTTTAGTAGAATGGGAGGCAGAGCTTTCAGCTATCAAGCTCCTTTCCTGTGGAACCATCTTCCAGTCTTGGTACGGGAGGCAGACACACTCTCTGATTTTAAGAGTAGGCTTAAAACCTTCCTTTTTGATAAAGCTTATAGTTAGGGCTGGCCTATCTA
>KV751320.1:15789369-15816734 GCA_001698575.1 Mola mola | reverse complement strand
AGGCCTCCTTCTCTAGCTCCACCCACTGGCGTTTAATCAGGCCAGTGAGAATTATTTCGCTTCCAAAGCGGCTCTGCCCAGGAACAATTTGTACTAGACAAAAATATTTCAGTCTGTCCATTAAATTGGACCATGGCCCTGTAGCTACTACAAGCATACTATTACTGTGACTGTTGTTCTTGTTAATACTTTATGCGCAGTAACCTTTTTGGGTGCAAATTAAACAGTTGTTTACTAAGTTGTAAGTTGTAAGTTGAATGTTATTAGAATGTAATTAACTGTTTTTTTTTAATATCATTATATTCTGTAGTGGTCAAGAGCAGAGCGGGATAGGAAGGCCTACAGAATAGTGGAGCAAATACCATCTGAGTAAAGTGAGGCTGATGCTAGTTGCAGTGATAATGAATGGATGGCAGAAAAAGAAGCAGCAGCTAATGCTAGCAGTAGTGACAGTGAAGACAACCGTTTTGAGGGAGACTTGCCTACTTTTTTTAGGAGAGTGGAAAGTGCATGTTGAGGGAACAGAACCAATAGATTTCTTTATGCACCTGTTTCCAGAGGATCTGATAGATGACATTGTGCAGAATACAAACATCTAAGCACTCCAAAAAGGTAAAGAAAATCTGGCCTTGATAAATGCAAAAATTTGAAAACATTTCTAGGAATAAATATTGTCATGTTATACCTCACATACAAGAATCTACTGGTCAACAGAGGAAGGTCGTTGTCTAGATGTGATAGCAAATGCCATGCCAGTAAACAGATTTCACCCTGTCTGAGGCACAGTAAATGCTTCTGTATATATCGTTATATATTTTATTGTTTTCCTTGGGTTGTCAAATACAAACAGTATTACTATGTTATGACTGTATTATTATTAATACTGTATATTTCAGTTCAAAACAAAAACAAATGTTGTCCACACAAATGGACATTTCAAAATCTCTTTCACAAACTGGTTTAAAAAAAATCAAGTTCAAATCTTGTTTTTTTTTATGCCCTAAGAACAATAAACACTCTTTGTAAAAACCTATCCTGACTGAGGTTGTCATAATTCATGCACAAAAGGGTTTAAGAACTGCCAAAGGAACGTGACAGAGAGCTTTAGGTGTGGATGTGCCCTCAAATTTCCCCCAATCCAAATCTGATTTAGCATCCATTGGATGTGCCTGAGAAGCTATGATCCATGATCCATGTGTAAGACACAGTCACATGACGCTGCTGGTGACACTGTAGTACTAGTTGGTGGAGAAGAATTCAACAAAATAGGGATCGATAAAAGCAGGAGGCTTCAGCGTTCGTGGAGATGAGAGGAATTGCACATATTTTCATAAAAAAAACAATAAAACAAAGTTCAACAGGTCCAGTGTCACTACTTATTTCAAAGGCTACATTTTTTCACCGTGCACTTAGCACAGCAGGCTTACACAGTTTGAATAGTGTGATTAGTTGTATGAATAAGTCAGAAATAACAAGAATAACAGCATCAAGTGGAAACACGGGCACTTTTTCAAATGGCAAGTAAAATCTGACGAGGTTCTGCGCTACAGTAACAGTTTGTACCTAAAGTAATTTCATTAAAAGCTCTGCTGAGCAGCGCTGGTGTGTCTGAGGGTTGTTTACTACCAAATATTTATCTCTGTTTCTCTCCTCTGCTGTCTCTCTGCACCAGGAATTTGACACAGTCAGAGGGACTTCACACTTCATCCAGGTGCAAGTCTTTAACTCTGAAATCTCTCTCTGAGGAGATGTAATAGTGCATTTATGTGCGCCTCATTAACACAGAAATCATCTCATAAATGGCGATGGAGATTGTTTAAAATAATAAAGTTAACTAAGACGACTCTTTGCTTCTTTAACATTGTAAGTTATCAGTATTTTCTTTATAGACAGACAAGACAAGCGTTCTGCAGTCTTCCTCCCAAGGGTTGCCCTGTCTCGTTTGACAGGACGTACAACATAAAAGCAGCTGACAAAAAGTCACAGAAACATCAGGTGTCACTTCTGAGGAAGACTGCAGGTGGCGGAACAGGCTAAACATGTTAAGGTAAAAGAAAAGACACCCTAAAATGTCTTGTCTGTCCGAAAAGAAAATACTAAAAACATAAATATTTTCATTGGAGACAACATGAATCTGTTTGGACTCAACAATGAGCATATAAACTATTGAAAAAACCCTATTAATTTCTATATAAGGAGATTTTAAATATGTTCTTGTTCATTTTGAGAAATATTAAAAGGCATAAAAATACATAATTAATTTGCTCATTTTAAATATGAATAAACAAATATGAATATAAAATGAATCTGAAATAACCATAGCAGCACATGCAGATCTCACATCAATTGTCTACCACTGATACACCGTAATGTCCTCATGGGGTAACTAATCCTGGGGTTCATCCTGATCTTTACATACTGCACAACACCCTCAGCCACAAACACAGTCTGGTAGTTTATCTCCAATGATGGAACCACTGGGTATAGCAAACCAAAAGATGATGTCACTTTTCGTTCTAGACATTGTGAAACTTGTATCTAAATGTTTTATCAATTCATCCACAAAAGTAGGGGCTATAGTTTTATCATTAATTAACCAAGTGTAATAGCAACGCTGGTCCAAATACATAATCTCTGCATCCTATGCTCCGTTTTTGAAGCTAATACTTGCTGCCGTAGTTGTGGAAGATGACAAGGCAGTGTCCAAAAGGCAGAAATATATTGTCAAATTTGCTGAGCAGAGTCTTCTTAAAATGACGATGTCATTACTGGACACTAACTTTGCAGGACATCCACTTAAGTAAGCCAACCTCGAATTTCACTGAACACACTGAGAACAAACATCTGAGACAATGACTACAATACTGAGGATTGACAATACTGAGGATTTTGCTTAGGGCCAATACTGATAGTTATTATGAGTAATCACGGAGAATAATAGCCAATATTTGGAATCAATATACTACAGTGATAAGCAACTACATTAAAACAACTGACAGTAAATGTGATTAATATTGATCGTCTCCCTATAAGTGCAATATTCTGCTGGCAAACCCATGATCCTAACATTCAAGTGGCTGCCACTGGACACAAAGGAGGTGCAGTAAAATATAGAATCCATGGAGAAAATATTGTAGGTCAGACTTGGCTCTTTGAATTGCACTCCATCATCAAGGTCATTCAAGCCATCTGTCAGTGGTTTAAGTGGTGTGGAGAACCAAAGAGCTGTGGACAACAATGCTTCAAAAATAGATGTTGTTGTAAAAAAGCTCTACATTCTTAATATGTAACCTGTTAGCAAAGAAGCTCTATACAATCGACACAGCTTGTGTAATGTTGTGTATTGAGGTATGACCCAAAAAAATTGTTTAATGGGTCACAGTAAGTTTGACCTTTGACCTCTGATTACAAAAATCAAATCTTTCCGTCCTGGGGTCAAACCTAATTTCTACCAGCTGAGATATTACCTTATATAACTTATATATATATAAAAATGTGGAATATCATTCAAAAAGTGCACAGCCTCGGTCGATCAATATAATTAGTATATAGGTACTTAGGCCACATGAAAACAAGCTAAAGCATCTCCATGACAACTAAGCATAGTCTGCAGACAAATTTCAAGTGAGTAAGTAGACCCCTAGTTCATCAATCTGTTTATGTATTATTTTGATTATTGTTTGTCGTTATTTATTTCATCTCTATGTTGTTGTTTATATATTTGTTGATGCTTTATATATCATAAAGGCACATCTACTAACAGACATTGCACATTAGCTTTCACTATAAATGTTGGGTGGCATTAGTTTATGCTATATACTTAAATGAACATTAAATAATCAAATAAATGATGTACTTTATTTATATACTGTGTATATAATTGTCACCGTAGCGTGATCTAATAGTTATTTTGAGCAAAAAAATTGAAATAATCACTTTTTTTATAAGTGGTTAAGATCAGTTTGTGATGGAATGAAAATGTTTAGGGTCAGCAGGGCGGTGTCGGCAGTACAGTGGCATCCCTCTGTGTTGTCGATAGCTTAGCTTTTCAGTCGATTCCACATGATTTGTTCGATAGGAAACACACGGAGGGGAGACCAAGACATGGCCACAGGATCAAGCAATTGATATTCTGACAAAACACTGGGGCAGCTGTTGCTCGGATGGTAGAGCGGTTGTTCAGTGATCAGAAGGTTTCTGGTTCGATCCCAGACCCTGCAGTTAACATGTCCAAGTGTCCTTGAGCAAGACTGAACCCTAAATTGCCCATGATGCTGCGCCATCAGTGTAAGAGTGTGTGAATGGTTAACGCTCATGATGAGCAGGTGGCACCCTTGGAGACACTGCCACCAGTGTGTGAATGGTTGAATGCAAAACCTGTCGTGTAAAAGTGCTTTGCGTGGTCAACAATGACTCAGAAAAGCGCTATATAAATGCAGGACATCATCATTTACGTCATCAGTTCCATGCTGTTATCTTTCTTCTAAACTAATATCCTAATAGAGAAATTAAACAAGTACCAACAGTGGCGCCAAACTTCTGCTCCCCTGATAGAAGCAGACATGCTTGAAGACATTTACAATACCTCAGCCCCCATTTGCTGAATGTGAAAAGGGCAAAAGGGTCCAAACCAATCTGCTGTGACATTGACATGCTCAGAGTCAGTGACAATTCTCACGATTCCCAATGAACCAGAGAGAAGCACTCATGGGCTTTGGTGCAGCACAAGGATGCACTGCTGAAATGAGGAAATCAGTTTGTGTTGAGTATGAATTTTCCCATCAAAATCTTACACACAGCTAGCAGCAGTCTGACAGTGGTCATAAAACAGTCATTTCTGCTATCAATTTAGACAGCAAAATAATTGAATAGTGGGAATCCTCTGTGTGTGAGTGTGTGCGTGAGTGTTTGTATGTCTGGTGATAAAATACAGAAACCCGTAGAGGGGACTGGTCTTTATTCTTGTGCATTTACATCAGTTTTCTGTTGGACGTGTAACAAAATACAAATTCATTAAGAACACAATTTATCACATTTACAAAAAGCCCTTGCATACCCATGATGTCAGGGTTTTTCTTTCATAAGCAAGCAAATCTCAAAATGTGATATCGCCTTTTTTCTCGTGAGAGGAACAAAACTATTTTGGACATCCATGGCTGGAGCCTATCTCAGCATCTTCGGGCGAAGGCAGGGTCACCCTGGACAAGTTGCCAGTTCATCGCAGGGCTGACATATAGAGACAAACAACCATCCACACTCACATTCACACCTACGGGCAGTTTAGAGTGACCAATGAACCTAACCCCCAGTTTTGCATGTTTTTGGACTGTGGGAGGAAGCTGGAGTACCTGGAGAGACATATTTATGGAAATAATATCTAAGTTTCAACATGCTGGGATGTCAATTCCTTGTTCAAGTTTTTACTGGAAGACCCCATTCACAAATGTCTTTTCAATTAACTTGTATGCAGGCAGAATCTAGATTTAGATTTTTCATTTAGAAATGTCCGTCAGGTATAAAAATGGGATCCATGCCCAAGTGTGAATAGCAAAAAATAATCATATTAATGCCAGATGACAGAATTAGCCTGACCCATCTGGAGGTAGTCTGGCTCATATTCTGTATTCCTCCCTTTTTAAACCCACATTTAGTAAGCTATTTGTATCTGAATCTATCTAAATGAATCTAAGCGTATACGAGGGGGTTTAAAGTGGCAGTGCTTGGTAGTTAAACCAGAATTGGGTGTGGATAGCTGGAAGTTTTCCATTTAAGCCTGAAATTGGGTTCGTATGTAGTTGCTGTATTTAAAATTCATTGGAACGCTATTCATAGAACCAAAGCTTTAAGTCTCTGTTTTTGAGCGCAAGAGAAAGAAATTACAGAACATTTTATAAAAAAACTTCTATCAACGAGCCCATGAGGATTTTCCATCACTATTCCTACTGACATTGTTCCTTCAAGTATTTGCTCACTAATACCACATACCTTTGGTCATGTGTTTGCTGATTTCAAGTTGGGCTGTTTAGTTCATTCCACTAAGAAAGCACAAGCTAATTAGCCTATCTGACCAGCATTAGGACGGATTCCCATTGAATACTAGTCTCACATCCTGACGTTAGCACCATCTGCAACTCTGACAGTCATCGCTGTCTTGTTGATTCATATCAACTCATCTGCAGTGACACAAGTATGTCTTCAGATGGAAAACAATTGGTCAGTCATGCAGTTTTGCCCTGTTAAAAGCACTGAAGGAATGCCTTGTCCCATTTAAAACTGATTACCCAGGGACAGACACTCAGCAGAACTCAACAAGTGAGAGCAGAGTGGTTGACAGCTTGTATGTGAAAGGTCATCCGTTCAAATCTCAACACGAAGACAAAACTGCTTTTGACACACGACAGAAACAAGGATAAATCTTCGTGCACGTTAAGATTCAGAATCCACAAACCCTCCAGCAATATGTTAATACACTACACTTGGGCTGGGTAATCTATTTATAAATAGAAGGCAATGATATTTTGAGGGGATGATGGAATTATGTTTTGGTCATTTTGCTAATGTGTAAATCAGACGAAGCTTGATTGGTCTCGTGTAAAACACATGACCGCTTTGATCTACGCTTAATATCTAATGGCTTAATTACTGGAATGATTATCATTAATTTGGTCACCTTCAGGGTGAATTTTTATAATTTTGTGAATATTGATGTTAGCATTCTTAAGGCACTTCTGTACTTTATAACAGCCAAAGCAGCTAGCAGTGCACAAAAATGTTTAATCTTTTACACACATTTTCATACATGGATACACACACACACACACACACAGTCCACAATTTAACAACAAGGACTGCCCACTTCTCGGGGGCAAGTAAAATGAAACCTTTAGCTGTTAGTTAAGATGTTGTGAGCCAAACACTGTATATTAGGTGGCTTGCTATGAATTTGAGACCAAAGTAGATTAGATTAATTATGGCAATTAACCTAATTAGACTGACAAGCACTAATAAATAAAACTGTAGAGGGGCAAGTAATATTTGGCTTTGGGAAAATGATTTCTGACTAGAGTTGCAACAAACACTTATCTAATAATCGATTAATCTGCCATTTATTGTCAAGATAAATAAATTAATCATTTACGCCATTAAATGGCAAAAAAAATGTGGAAAATGTTTAGTGCATTTTTTCAGAGCCCAAAGTGACAACTTGAATTTTTTTTCTTTTCTTAAACCAGTACTTAAAGTCCACCTGAAATGAAAAACTGCAAATTTTAACCCATTTAGATCACATCTTTGAATATACTGTTAGCTACTCAACAATATATGGCAAAAAAAGACAAAAAACACACGTTTTTGTATTTTTAGATTCAAATCAAATATCGTTTTCTTCCAGTAAAACAGCTTTACATGAAATTACATTACCATGTAGTAGCCAGTTTCAACCAATAATGTCATAGCATCCAGCTGTCAATCAATCTTCAATGTTTAGCAGAGTACAGCAGAGCGTCTTATGATTGGTTATTTCCCTTTTCAGTAGGAAATGCATCATGAAACAGCAGTAAAATACTCTCCAACATCCATTTCAGGTGGACTTTAAAAACCCAATGAGTCTTTATTTATCACCAGATGTGACGAATAAGAGCAGCAAAATCTGATATGACATGTATGTTGCTGGGTTACATCACCCCTTAAATCCTGCATGAGTCCAACATGCATTCTTGCAAAATGAGTCAGAGCACAACAGCTTGTCACAAACTGAGAACAGGTATTTATTGTTTAGATATGCTGTGGTAAAAATGTGGCTGGGCGAGTGCTCGCATTGCTACTTCCTATACAATGGCGACCACTTTAGCTCGACTGCTGAGGTCATTTTCCTCACAGGGCCTTAGTGATCTTGATAAGTAGACAAACCCACAACCACATAATCACTTATGTACAAACCTGGTCTTGGTTGTGAATGAAACTCAAATTAGTTAATGCCTGAACTCGTTTCTTTGCCTCTTTACCACACTCCCCGTTGCTCTGAACAGCTGAAGAACCAGACAAGAACAAGTACTTAAACTCATAGACATTTTCCACCGCTACTCCCTGTAACCTCAACATCCTGCTTGTGTGAATGAAAGAGAGCGTTTCCAAAAAGAAAAAAAAAAAGCTGCTGTATTTCTTTAACCCAGCCTCAGGCAGTCCAAACTGTAGAGACTCTGAAAATGGTAGTGGTAATAGTAGTGTCTTGAGAACTTACTTTGCCAAGGCCAGGCATTCATATGTCCGAATACCTCAAAAAGGTAAAAGATGCTGGTTTGTTTAGGAACATGCCATTAGCAACCGGGTTGGGGTGAGATAGATTGCACACTCTTGTACTCTTATTGCCACTACAATGATAGGTTCTGGCCTCTAAATCTAAAGTATTCAAAAAATACAATTTCTGTATGAAAGCTAAGGTTTTATTTTGGAAATGATGTTAAAAAATGACGCCGGCTAAAGCTCGATTTATGGTCTAGTATTGGATCTACACCATAGGTACTGCATTGCAGTGTACCCTTCGCTGTGCCCTATTCCGTAGCCCAATGTACACCTCCTCAAGAATTTAACAACACATCGCAGTGACACAGACCCCAACAGCTGTAATTGGCTCACTTTTATAAAAAGTGAACGTGATTACTACAAGTAAACGCAATAGACAATCATTTTAAAATATTACTGGAATATCTACACACCTTCTGCACGTTCTTAAAGCCATAAACAGGAAACTCTGTCCTGAATTAAAATATTATCCTTCCATGCAATAGAGAACAGATAAAGAGCAAGCCAAGTGTAAATGTACAGCTGGAAACGCTGAAATTCATTGTATTTCTTAGGCTGCTGCCAGCAAATTTCAGCTCATCTGAAGATAAAATATCTGCTGAGAGTGTAATGATGGGAAAAGAAGAGAAAAATAAGGACAGACCTTTGAGGAAGGGTTAATAAAAAAGGGATGAAAAGGAGGAATAGACCAGTTAAATTTAAGTTGCTCCTTCTATATGTGAATGTTGAGCTGGGTGATATCACTTTCTCATATTATTTCAGTGAAGTAAGTTATGGAGGTCAAAAGAAATAGAATAAATAAAAAGAAACATCTAGTGCTCCATGATGAAAAAGCAACGATTTTTGGATGAATACCAGGAAGATCAACAGAAATTTCTGTTTTTGTTTTTCCTTTCTTAACTTGTATAATAATATTTGGTTGAGTCCTCATCCTCAGGTTTGGAACCACGGACCTACAAAACGTACAGTTATCTAATAGCCTGGGTGTGGGGGGATGTTTTAGTCGACAACAACTCTTGTGATGTTTAATGATATATTTAGAAATTAAAGAAATTGAACGATTAGAATATACAGCGATTCTGTAAAAATATATATATTGTAAGACCAACACATAACAACTTGTCACAATATCTGTCTACATTGAAGATGTCTGCCAACAGCCATACTGAGTCTACCTGGTCAATGTCCACATGTGCCATCATTCTAAGGTAACAAAGCCATAAACTCGCAAAAGCCACAAGCAATAGCGGGTCCTGACTTCAGACTTGTGTCTGGGCCCACGAATCTGTGGCACATCTCTGATCAGTACTGTTTACGCAGCTATACACAGTTATCTCACTGGGAACTTCCAATTAGGTAACATTCAAATCCTATATAACATTCTGTCTAAAGGAATATAGTGCACTCGCAACTTTACCCTCATTCAAACCACCACCGCAAGGATCTATAAAGTAGTGACGCTAAGTAGTCAAATTGGCAAGGAAGTCGGTATAGATTCATGTATTTTTACTCTCCTGCAGCTAATTAAATGGTCGTCAAATACTGACGTTTGTGTTGGTAGTTCAGGCTGGCCACCAACTGTCTGTATGGAGAACATGACATTAAAAATGGTGACTAGACATTTACCATTAAGGTCATTTTGACATGTTAGTGTATGAAAAGCAAGGTTATCAATATGAATGGCTGAATTAGATTTATTTATGTGACTTCATCATTACAAAAAACATATTTGATTCTCCAAATAAAACAAAATAATGTGTCAGAGTGTCAGAGACAGAAAACCATATTGATTGGATGAGTGAATGGCATGTACTTGATGCCTTTAGCCGAAGATGGACAGACTTAAACCTAAGTCATCTTTTATATCAGCCTTCACCTGAATGCAGTCTGAAAATGCCATAAATCTGTTTTAGGATGCCAGTTTGACAACAGACCCTCATAAGAAGTGAAACCAGAAATCCCTGAGTAACACATGTCCAACTTCAGCGCCGACACTCCTTCCCCGTATTCGAAAAGAGCCAGGGGAGGCACAGTGGGAGTGATGGCAGTGGCATCGTGACCACTGACTCTTCACAACCAACTCCACGCTGCTCCTCCTCCTCCTCATTTTCTTTTCTTCCTTCACCTTCTCTCTCCTCTCTGTGCTTCTGCCTCCGTCACCAGGCAACTGGCCTTTCCTCCCGCTCTCTGCTTCTTCTCTCATTTTTGTACCTCCCCCTTTTTTCACGCATTAAACCTCTTTCTGTCCCTGGCTGTACATCACAGAATGTAGATTTTATACTCCTAACAGGTTTCATATTTACAGATATTTTTTTTCTGGACCATCGACACTTAAGGTCTCGAGTGTGTGCATCTCATGTTGTGATACATTTTGAAATTTGTCTAGGTAACACTGGAAATTATTACTGAAAACCATTTCAGATGTGACATTCCTGTCCTGCCTCCATAAACCTGTTAAAGAAACGCTGTCCCAAAAAAATACACTCGTAACTAATTAGTACGACTGAAACTATCTGTAGTAAACTTAAAGTAAATGATTTAACTTACGCCGTATTTCCCTACCATTAAGGCACTAAAATTTCACAAAATACATCAGACTTTATTTTAATAGAAAATTCCTCCAGTGGGAAGTTTTGCCACTGCGACCAATCTATCAACATGACAAGGAAACATTTAGTAAACTGTTTATTGTCAACTCATGTTGAATGGATTCCATTAGTGGGAAGTGTAAATAGCATTTTTTGCTTTATTGATATCCCTGTGGATAAGGTAAATAGAAGTTCCTCTTAAAAATTTCTCAAAAAAAATCATAACATATCTTGAAAAATCAAAAGTTTTCACGCGACCAAGATGCTATTTCGTGAAACAGCTCTCCTCTCTGAAAGATAATTACATGAAAGTTGTAATAGTAGCTTTGAAAGTCAAGAGTTACTTGAAGCATGAGACAGGACATCTTTAACTAACCCCTTCATTCACTAACCTTCAAACGTTAATGCCTGAATTACATTTAGCTGTTTTTGTAAGTGGATGCCTCAAGTAGCAGCACTTCATGCATTTCTTAATCCTTGAACCTCCAACTTCCCCCGCTCTTGTGTCTTTCCTGCCGCTCCCTTTACACCCCTCACCCACTAAACTCTCTTTGGGCACCCTCACACAGTATTTTCCCTGAAGCCCTGCACACGATGAGCTGTGCAGAGACTTCTGACGCACATCAAGCAAACTCATTACAGCAAGAGAAAGACAACGAGGGATCAACACAAGTAGTATAAAACCTCACAGCCCTTAGAACTTAAAAGGAAAATAAGTCAGATACAGATGAACTCAAGCAAAAGAATTAGAGTGAGATGAGTACAAAAAAAAAAAGAATAAACTACCAAGACAGATAATTACTAACACGCCTGAAGCTGTTGCTTTTAAAGCAGTTTTAAAATCTGTTGAGCTACCCACCTTAACAGTCTTTGTTTCATCCTGGCTTTCACTGGGAAATAATAGCCAATTATTATCTCATTCAGGATTCATGTTATGGGAAGTGATTGGGTGTTTTCAGGCCTCAGGCTTACTTTATTTCACTGTAGGCCACGTTTATCCACGAGTCAATGTAACCCCAGAACTGTCTCCACTTCCCTACAGTTATGTACCAAATGACTAGGTTGTGTAACACATTAGGTATTTAGAGCCTTTGAAATAGCCCATTCAATGGTGCCAAACGAACTCTTTGTGAGAAAGAGCACGGTAGATGTAACAATCAGTAATAACCCTAAAAATAGTTGACTACTTTTTAGTTATACCCCTGAAAAAAAGGGACATAATGGAATAATCACCATTGCCGCCTCAAATGGTTGCCCTGCAGATCCTTCATGTCAGTGCGATTGCGCAAAAGCCATTGGAGGCTGCATTTTCAATGTTTTCACACTAGATATTCATGAGATCTGGAACTGATTAGACTTTGAGCATTTTCTGACAAGACTGGCCACCAGATGGGATAAAAAAAAAAACGATTGATATTTTCCGCCATATCTTCATTACTTTGAGTCCAATTTACATCAAACGAAACAGATTTTCCCAGATATACCCTTGCAGGCGAGTGTCAACCAAGTTGACTTGTTTTAGAAAGTCCAACTGACGCCTGTAACCTCAGGGTCACTAGCCTGAAGTGGCCCGTCAACATTGAAATAAAAGAAGCAGCCAGCATCATCCTTCATGACATTAAACACATCACCAATATCCTCCTGAGATACCATACATCTAACGATTCAGTGAAACAAGTAAAAAGTATTTACATTGTTCCAAACAATACTTGACGTCAATGACTTCAATGCAGCATGCACGGCAGTGGGGTCAGGTAGTAGTCAACAAATAAATAGTGACAAAGAAAAAGTAGTAAGGCATTCATCAATGGCTGTATTTTTTATGTTTTATCATGCAGTTCAAATTTGAGCATTATCTTCACACTAGAGTTGATTAAAGGGATAATATGGTAAAACTCATCGTAGTGATAATGATTAAATCATAGAAAACTAAAACACAGTATGTAAAATAGTGGAAAACTCATATTTACAAGAAATGTGGAAAGAAATGAATTAAAGTGTGTTGTATAAATCTGATATATTGATATTCTTATCCAATCAACATACACACACACGTGCACTGCATTCCCCTGGGTGTCATTCCTGTGAATAGAGTACATCCACCACTGCTGCTCGCATTCATTATTAATAAACTGCAATTAGTTTATAAACTGTTGCTTCTGTTTATATTGCGTATTATACATTTTGATCACCAGAAAAAATCCCCAAAATACTCCAGTACTAATAGAGGTTTGACAAAATACTGTACTTGACTTTGATCGACAACGTGATCCACCGGATGAATAATAGGAAGTCTATTAAAGCAGAAAACATCCAAATTGATTTGAGATTGAACTGTTCTGCTTATTTTCAGTTCCATTTCAATTGTCATACCTGAATTTAGACATCGGCCAATGGCGAGTGCTGAAGTGATACCAAAGTTTATTGATTAATAACCCCTTAATAACCCTCCTTGAAATGGGAAAACTGTGATCATTCTCTTTTGTGAAAGGCAACATCAGGCTAAAAGAAAATACTGCAACAGTCAACTTAGTGTAAAATTATAATTCAAGCCTTTCAAATGAACCATTTGGTTTTAAATTCAAACCCCAGCATCAAATAGCATCGAAATGAACAAGTTAAAATCACGATCAAGTCAAAAATAGGTAAAAATGTGATGATTCGCAGTGAGACAGTTCAAATTCGATTCAATTACATGATTGCGTCCATTCAGTTGAGATGTTAAACGAGTCACTGCCTGAAAGAGTGGGGGTCTCCAGAGCAGAAACACATGTTTTCTATTTTCTCATTAGCAAAGAAAAGGAAATGCACGCTGTTTTACCGAAAAAGAAAAGTTTATGACCTCCCTACCTAAAAATAAAAAATATTACAGTATTTTGTCCTTTGTATCAGAGAAATAATAAAAAGACATTTTTTTCAACTATGATTTGTTTTAAATCTTATTTTCTCAGATTTTGCAAATCATGATTCGTGAATTGTTTCGAATCGTGGCTTTAGTAAATCATTACAGCGGTATAATCATCTTCATTGTTTGGGTGTGAGTAGCTCAGTTTCAGAAATATCAGCTGCGGAGATGCCTGCCTTATGTCTGATAAAATTGATGGTGCTTTGCTTGTGGCGTCCAAAACCACCAATATAACACATTTATTAGAAATTACAACAACATCAAAACTGCAGGTGCCGACTGCTGAGTGGAGCAGAGCAACGGCAACAGAGAAGCATCAGGACGTCAACAAATTGTCAGTAAATGTGCAGTGCTGGTTAAGGTTTTTCAATCCCAAAGCGAGAATCGACTCGTTTCTGGGTATTGTCTGAAAACTGAAGGTGTTGGGGGTATTTGGGCAGATTGAGGCCTGAGACAGTGTTTTAACTTTCAGCAGCCATCTTGTTAGTCATGTTGCTGTTCTTTAAACTTCTGTACTTCTAATGAAATAACTTAGTGCTAATATACACAGTAGCATTACCTGCTTGAATCCAGTTCGAGTCAACTCATGAATAAAGTGACATTTTACAGAGTGTGCCCATCTTTTACAAGTCTTGTTTAGTACTGTGGTAAAAGAAAATATTAAATATATTCAGTAGAAATGTCCCTCCGAAACATACACATTGTAGCATGTGTAGGAATCACAAAAGGTCAAAGCAGAAGAATAGCAGAAGCAGAAGAGGATCACTCTGCTCTTGTTTGACTCCTGCCTAGTAGCAAGCAATGAGGAAAAAGGAAAAAGATATTGTGCAGAAAAACCTAGGCTAACAAAGGCTGTACCCAAGTTCTGCTAACAGATGCCCACATCTCTATATTACAGCCTGTTTTTTAACACCATCTGTTCAAACATGCAAATGAAAGAAAGGGAAGAGAATTAATTACGGAATTATTTTCATCACTGAAGAGTAAGCTTCCTGTGTACAGGGAGAAGTGCATACAGAACAGATGAAAAAAGATGTAACGTAATCATTTTTCCTTTGACTTTCTAGCGGTATATAAAAGAAACCAACACAAAAAAAGGCAACAAGAGATAAAAACCAAAAGATGAAAGAAAGAAAAAGATTGAGTTTAGTCCTTTGGCACGTTCTAGGCGGCGACATATACTGTGCATCGATGAGCTACGATTACAATCACCTATCACAAGTGAATAATAACTATTATTATTATCTTTCTACACTGTTATGTTCTTCTGTGAAACTTTGATCCTTTGCATTTGTTTAGATGTTACTTTGTCATATCCCAGCAACAGGACAAAGTTCCAATACAAGAGCATTGTTCTGGACTTCAGACTCCTCCAATCCCAGTTATTAAAAGTTTGACTATTTGATTCGTCAGCTATTTGTTCCAGTCAACTCTTTTTAAATTAAAACCAACAAAACAGTAAAAGATCCGAATTTAGAGCCAAACCAATTAATTGGCCACCTCAGTAACATCATCCAACATTAGCTTATGAGAGATAAGTATTGAAGGTTGTGTTCACATCAGCTTACTTTAGTGCGATTGACTCAAATCTCGAAGCATCTATCCCCTGGTTGCAGGTCATTTGGATGAGTGTGTACAAATCATTCATTCATTCATTCATTTTCTACCGCTTATCCCGTTAGGGGTCGCAGGGGGGGCTGGAGCCTATCTCAGCAACTTGGTGCGAAATCAAATCAAATCAAATTGTATTTGTATAGCGCAAAATCACAATTTACACATTATCTCACTGGGCATTGACAAACTGTACAGATGTGACATCCTCTGCCCTTAGACCCTCGAACCAGGTAAGGAAAAACCTAAACAGGGAAAATAAGAAACCTCAGGAAGAACCACAGAGGAGGGATCCTTCTTCCTTGGACGGACAGACGTGCATAAAAACATAGTAGAACATAGTCTTTGACTTCTATTGCTGACAACCAACAACAACAACACTCTTGTCTGCTTGAAAAAGCCACTTTCCAGTTAATTCGTCCATCCATCACCACTTATCCTATACAGGGCCTTGAAGGGCTGGTATGTAACCCAGCATCATTCAGCCAATTAATTCTTGTTAATAATAATAAACGACATTAGTATGCAACTTAGAGCTAGCCAGCTTCTGTGACAACTCGGAATAGGTGCAACTCAAGTACTCGTTGTTGACGACTAGCCAAGATGTACCTACAATGGGTGACGGTCTACCAAGGACCGGTCTGCCAAGGACACAGACCCTGGACACAAATACCATTGACACCTTTTAGGTCATGTAGAAATAGAACTATCAATTGTATTCACAATCGTCTCGTGTTTATGATTTAGTGAATGACCAAGATGGTTTCCTTGTGTCCTGCCTTTTGTCTAGCATTTCCGTTCCTTTGCCTGATCCATGTTACCCGTGTTCGACCAACGCCTGTTCTTCGACTAATCTTCAGCTTTTTGATTTTGTGTCGTTTCCCTCTCAGACTGATATCCCATGTACCGAACCAGTTCTGTATTAAACGGGTTTTCTACATGCCTCTGGTCTGCTCTGTGGGTCCAAGTTCGTCTGTCTGATTCTGAAATCATCAGGTCTAGCATAACCTTGGAGAAATGAAGCAGCCTGTTCCATTGATAAGTCTATGAAGTCCTGTCCTGAAGCAGTTTGGCGTTTCTTGTTTCCAGTTCATTAAAACAGAACAATTATCAACAGTTATTGGACAAGGCTTAATATGTTTTCAACAACCATAAATGCTTAACTATCAGGTCCCGGTAGTCTATTCTTTATTATGTATTTAACTTCCTGTTTTAATTTGTCACGGTCTGTGTTTTTCGGATCTCTGCCCTTTGCCTGGCGATTTTGTATCTTTGCCCATTATTCCGCCTGACTCTTTGTATACCGAACCTATTTTTTATTTAAGACCTCAAGAGTTGCATTCCCATGTCAGAACTGCTTGGAAGGTCCTTCGTCTGCCTACCTGGTCGTGACATTAACAAGACCGTAACACGTGCACCCTCTACTTCACAAACATGACAACAGAATTTGGATACTATACGTTCAGTCTTATTATGCAAGGTATCATACTGGATAATCTATTTAACGTTTGGTATTTTTGCTCAAAAAAGACTGAAACAGGTATTCAATTATCAAAATAAGTGTTTAATTTCCTTCAGATCAACTAATGAATCAATAGTTGAGTGCCAACAGTATGACAGCCATGACAGAAATAAATTGCAGTGTAATATTAGCACTCATGTGTTTCGTGTTGCGGCAGTGATTGAGTCTGCACTGTGCACGAATTGATTTCCTAAAGGTTAAAGTGTGAGAAACAGTTAAACAGTTATAAATATCCCATCCAGAAGCACAGGATGTCTTTCCCGCCTGCGGTCGTCACAAAACTGTCAGACACTCTTAAATCTGGACAGCAGATTTACACATAATTATAATTAATTATTTTTACTGTTTGCAATTACTACTGTTCTACAAAAAATTACTGTGCAGAAATACTGTAAAACTTTAAAATAACAGAACTGAATTTATTGTGTGCAATTAGACTGCATTTGTTCTGTATTTATTATGTACATTTTTTATACAATAGTAGTTGCATATAGTGATAAAGATGTAAATATTTCTATTGCACTTACAGAATTCTTATTCATATTGTAAATTTGTGGTTCTTTATAATTATGTGAATCTTTGTTATTTTTCTTGTTGGAATAGCTATAACAAAATCCAATTTCCCCCAAGGCTATTAATGAAGATTCATCCACACTTACGAAAATAATAGGACCAAATATAGACGAGTAAAATGTTTAAAATTGAATTGAAATGAACTCCTTTATTAAATGTTGTGCACTCGGACACTAAAACAAGAATGTGTGAAATACCAACTGTTGACACAAAGAGTGAAGCATATTATTTAATTATTCCATTCACTGGAACCATCCAAACAACTCCAGGCCAGAGGCAGACAGACACGAGTGTCCACCACCAGCAACACCTCGTTTCTTTTACAATCTTGTGGATCACAAACACACGCCAGCGACAAAACTGCAGAGTTACCAACCCGACAGAACGAAATGCATGACAGATCACGTAAACACACACACACACACACACACACACACACACACACACACACACACACACACAGACACAGAGGCAGTGTGGCTCCTCAGCAGATCCTCCAGCAGCGATGCGCCGGGCTGACTCATACCGAACACCCTCTACTGATGCTGGAAACGACACCCAAACGCGCCAGTAGACAACAAAACAACAGCTGTCTGCTTTAAGACTGGATCCTCTATCGCTCCACTTCGGCACTTACCTTTCTGTGACAGACGCAAACTCAGATCGTCCTTTCAGGTGTCTGCTGCTGTTGCTGCTGCTGCTGTTGCTGCTGCTGCTGCTGCTCTCTGGACAGTGCGTCTCCTCCTCCTCCTCCTCCTCCGAGACGTCGCATCTCTCCCACGGTCCTGGTGGAGAGGAAACCCCGCGCAGAGATCACCAGCCCTGCCCCGAGCGTCGCTGTGACGGCCCTGGCGGTGCGTTTGGTGACGGTGCAGGCTGGGGAGAGCTCGATCTTGCCTTCAACACTCCGACAGCCTGCTGGACGTGATCGGCTTCCTCGAGGGTGGAGGGCTGATGCTCCTGCCCCATTCACTGACTCCGCGGAATGTCGGATTTCTTAACATTTAGCGAACAGGTGCCTGCGCCCAGATGATTGAAACGAAGTAATATGGGTCTGATATTAGAAACACAACTTTTTACCACCATAAAGGATTGGAACAATCCTAAAACGCGTTAGTGCATCTAAAAAAAAGACTGAGTGCTCAGATTATTCGTCAGTTATTCAGGAAAATGAAAATTGAATAGATTACATTCTAGACTCATTACATGTGAAGTAAAATGTTGCAAGGCATTTTAATATTAAAATTGTGATAAGTATCGTCTACAGCTCAAAATATCAGAATATTTCACAGTAAATGTATAAGACAGAAGCATAAAAATGAAGAAACTTAATTTATCTTCAAATATCTATCATTGTAGAACTTTCAATAGGAACACCCTCTGTCTGAAATGACTGTGACCTGCCGAAAAGGAACAATACTGGGAGATTTTAGTAAAGCCTGAATGCGAAGCCTAAAAGAGGCGCAGAAGTCTATACTTTTAGACTTTTAGACTTTTACACTGTAGACTAAACAACATTCTCAATCACACCATTGATAAACTGCAGACCCCCAGCTTTAACTTTTTAAATTAAAGCACAAACACCTTTCACAAGCTATTCTACTGTTTGAGCTTTTAATAAACACTTAAAAAATGTTCCTTTCTACGCTTTGCACACTCTTTTGTAATCTAATACAAGATTAATAGTTCCATGTATTTTTAGAAATGTTGATCTTAAAGCTGTTCAAGTACAAAATTTCAGCAAATAGATTTCATAATAATGATATTTTTATTGTATGTTTTGAAAAATTGCCTATAGAAAATAAAAAAAAAAACCAACAAATTAAATTCATCTTTAACTTTGCTTACTCTCTGTTTTATAGGTTTTATTCCAGTGTAGATGCTGGAGAGTGGGTCTCTCATCAAAACTGTACAAAAACACACATAAAGATCAACCACACTTAAAATAAAATATAGAGAAAAGGTAACCAAGTGAACTGATGAACAAAAAAATGCAATCTCCAATATATGCGCTGAATTATTTACACAAAAAGGCCAACGTAACCAAATTTTGATTTTTAATATAAATGGTCCACATCAGTGAACAGAGAAATTGTGACACCCTTTACCATTTTCTAAAAGAATGCTTTTTTTCCCCTTTTTTTTTGGCTGGAAAAAATTACTTTACCCAAATATCTCTCTTCAAATTCATTTAGGGCTACAATTGTTTGGCTTTATTTCTCTCTCTTACAAAATCAGATACATTTATTAAACTAATGTTTCTGGTGACATTCATTTTAATAATCTGCCCACAGTTTGTTTTGGTTGTTTTTCATTTACATAACGTTTATCTTACTAATACCCTGTTAATCATAATTACAAACAGTTACCTAATTATTAAAGTTATAGAACTAAATGTTAATACTTTACTAATAGACATTATTCTTCCTGCTTTGGCTCATAAAGTTATTTATCTGGTTTTGCTTCACATCACATCAGCAAAAGTAAATCAGTAGTTCTGAATGTCCCTTCACAGTACATTATTATTATCTTGTTTCTGAAAGTGTTTGATGAAAATTATTGACCATGGAATCTGTAATGGTGTTTTCTATTGTTTAATGCCGCTGCCAACAAATTGACAAATTTTAGATTTATTAAGAACAGTGCATCGCAGACAACTCCATATTTGTGTGTTCAAAAACTGAAAAACTTTTTTAAAAAATGCAAAACTAGCATACAATGACTACATTTTAAGCATATATGAGGTTTTGATTGTTGATTGTAGAACGAGTCTAAAAATAAAGTATTGATGGATTATTTAAAAAAAAAAACAACTTCCCCAAAATTTGAAGTAAAGCACATAGGGAAAGCTGGTAATTCTTGCATCACGTGAAGGCAGCATCGTGTGAGCGTGGAGGTGACACATTTGGCATCTAACCTGGAAAGCTGTGAGCCTCATGGTCCTAGCGCCGCCCGTCTATTTCCTCATTCACTTTGGCCTATTTGTTCAACAGGTGGAGAAACGAGTGCTGAACTCTTAATGTGCATGACCAAATTACAATAACAACTCAAAAGTTCTTTTTTATATAATGCGGAGCCGTGCTATTCTTCAGTTAATTTTTTAATCAAAATTTTACTGGCTGTGTATTAGTCGCCATGGATACCACGCGTCTCTGTAAACTTGTGAGGCGCCAAAGCAAACGCTGTCTCGACTTCCAGACACACGAACACAAAGGTTTAGGAAACAAGTGTTAACTGTTGATACGATAAATGTTAGATATTGCAGGAGTGAATTTACACGTGATCACGCATGTCCTCATGTCAAGGGTCACAGTTTTACCCACCACAACCTGTTGCTATGGAGACATGTGACTGGATTTACATGACATATTTCTCTGGTCTAATTATTCAGGGAACAAGGACATTTTTTATATAAATTCTTCATTTGAAATCAGATTTTTTTAAGTAAAAAAGTAGCCAATGAAGCAACAGTAAACAAAAGTAGACCAAGACAAATAAAAATGTAGACAGTACAGAAAAATACAGGGACATCAAAAATCGAATCCACAATCCACCACTTTAACCTTAAACTATTTGGTTTAAACCTACTTTCACAAACTCCAAATGTCACATTGAGCATCTCCTCGCAATATATTCTCTTTGCAGTTGCCTAATTTCTCACATCCTGCAAAAACATATTTTTAGGAATTGAATCACAGATTTTTAATTTAGTTGTATTAAACCTTTAAATTTAGGTCTCCATACTCACACACAAAAAGTGTGTGAGTGTTCTCCTCTTCTTCAGGTTGTAAACCCTCACCATAATCTCAATTTAAATAAAATCCCATACACTTAATAAGGTATGTGGTATGAATAGAGTCATACCACGGTGAGTCTTTTGGGAATAAGGTGAAAATATCATAAAATCCTAAATTTGCCCCATTGCATCCTGTTCGCTTGGTTTGAATGCAGGTCACAGTTCCAAGCCAGACAAAAGGAGCTGTCGGAACACTGTGTCCTTTTTCACCCCCTGTAAATAAATGAATAAAAACATAGAATTATTTATTATGAGTAATGATATAACATGTATTCAATGATATTTACTGCAAATATGATCTGAAATTGAGCACATATATTGTGCCATTTCACCAACGCTGCAAATGATGTAATGTTGCATTTATGTCCTGATATAACAGAGTTATAGATCTTTGTGAACAATGGGAATAAAACAGAAAGTGGGAAACAAGACACTTTACAGGAAGGTAGAGAACGAGCTGCAACAACAAATCAATGTGGTTAACACACTGAAAACATTAAATGCCCATTTCTAAATTCCTGCATCGCTCAAGCAAAACAATGAAAACATGTGACTGCTGAAGGCATAGTTGGATGAGTAACGTGGGATCAATTGTTATCCTCATTGCTAAAGGGAGAGTTCACCCTAAAATCAACAATAAGCTGCATGTTTTCCCTCAGCTTTGAATTGCAATTTATCCATCAAGATATACTTGGTGTGAGTTTTCAAGTTTTGGAAATAGTTATAGAGAGTTCTGTGTTTTCTCTAACATAATTGAACTACATGGCATTTGTGGTGCTCGAACTGCAAATGAATCCCATTAATAAAAAAAATAAAACCTCAACAGATGTCTCTTTCCAGCACTTTTGACCCCACCACTCAAGATAATTTTGCATCCATATTACATTTAATCATGTTCACTGACTTCTTTCCTCACTCAGGGTGTTAATGACAGAGTTCTCTGGGTCTGAACACCGTTTAGAGGGCCACAATAAGTAATAAAGGTCAAGTTGTTGTTATTATTTAAATGCACTAATATTCAAATGACATATGAGACAAATATATTATCTTTAAATGAGGATAGTAATTGTCACTGTTAATCCAAGGGTAACACCTGGTGGTGGAACACATGCACAACAGAGAAGCTGAACGTCTGAAAGTTCAGGGGTGCAGTCAAATGATTGAAATGGCATTTAAATGTTCTCTTAGTTGGCAGGCTAAAAGGAAAACACTGTCACTAAACATAAAAAAACAGAGAAATGATATAATTCACTCTAAACAGTCCATCTGAACAGGGGGCAATGTTTGATACATCAGTTCTTTTTGGGCGAAACAAACATGTAGTACAATTTTTACATTTCCAACCACTACATCTTGATTATGAATAAGAAAATTAATCTAGGTTACATTTATAGTCAGTCAAGGCATAATTATACATCAGCAAATGTCAAGGTTTGCTACTGCTCTTCAACAAGATTCTTTCTATACCCAGTTTGTGGTGCATTTTAGTTTCTTTTTTATATACATTTTAAAAAATAAATAAATAAATACTCTTGTTTACAATGGAACAGTGATTTAAAGTTCTTTGAATCTTTAAAATAATTTGATATGTTAAACTCTCCCCCCCTCACTTGAGGTGTTTCTGTGTTTCATATAAAGGTAAAAGTAGCATTTGTCTTTCTAACACAAATGGCTGTCCGAAAAGGCACACTTTTCTAAATATTTATCAAATAGTTTTCCTGTACTGAATGGTAACGATGTCGCATTTGTTTAGGTTATTAAGAACATAAATCTGAATTGAGCTCACCTCACACACACACACAGACACACACGTGTCCACCACATCGTCATGCTCTCTTTCAAATAAAACATTATGAATTTATTTAGAGACATGACATGGAAACGTACGGAGTTTAACTCGAAAAATAAGCGGAACGATTAGTCGATGTCCGAAGCCGGCGGATCGTTTTGGTGTAGCACTTGTGGACCCGGAAGAGAAGCGCTCGTTTCTTTGTTGACGTTTTCGTCCTGTCGCTGGGGGGGCACACATAATTTAGGAGAAACTATGGCGGTGAGCGCAGTGCACCTGGAGTCTGACGCCTTCCTGGTGTGTATGAATCACGCTCTGAGCACGGAGAAAGAGGAGGTGATGGGTTTGTGCATCGGCGAGGTGGAAATCACCCGCATCGTCCACATCTACTCCGTCATCATCCTCCGCCGCTCCGACAAGAGAAAGGACCGGGTGGAGATCTCCCCGGAGCAGCTGTCGGCGGCTTCCACGGAGGCGGAGAGGCTGGCCGACATCACCGGCAGGCCCATGCGGGTGGTCGGCTGGTACCACTCCCACCCGCACATCACCGTGTGGCCGTCACACGTCGACGTGAGGACCCAGGCTATGTACCAGATGCTGGACCAGTGCTTCGTGGGCCTCATTTTCTCCTGCTTCATCGAGGACAAGAACACCAAGACGGGCCGGGTGCTGTACACCTGCTTCCAGTCCGTGCAGGCGCAGAAAGGCTCCGAGTACGACCGAGTGGAGATCCCCATTCACGTCGTGCCTCGCGAAGCCATCGGTAAAGTGTGCCTGGAGTCGGCCGTGGAGCTGCCACGGATCCTGTGCCAGGAGGAGCAGGACACCTACCGCAAGATCCACAGCCTGGCGCACCTGGACCCCGTCACCAAGATCCACAACGGCTCGGTGTTCACCAAGAACCTGTGCAGCCAGATGTCGGCGGTGAGCGGACCGCTGCTGCAGTGGCTGGAGGACCGGCTGGAGCAGAACAAGCAGAGTGTGGTGGAGCTGCGGCAGGAGAAGGAGAGGCTGCAGCAGGAGCTGGCTGCTCTCTGAGCCACGGATGACACACAGGGTGCTACTGCTTTATTTCTGGAGACGGACCGATGTTTCACTGCTTTCCTCCCTTTCCGACAGGGTTTGGCCTCGAACCTCAATACTTTTTTTGTTGCTTTTCTGTGGACGTCTTTTCTTTGTTTTCATTATGTGGAGAGAACGTCTGATACCAAAGTTGGCATCACATGTCCAGTCGCTGATTGCTTAATCATGATTAGACATTGCCTCATTTGAATCAAAATTGACTCAATGTATTCCAGGCAAAGTGACTTGAGTTGAAACTCTAACCTTTCCTCTCGTTAACAGATCATCTGCCTTTTACTTTCTCAATGAATCATCATGTTGTCTATAAAACATCAGAGAGTCCTTCAAGAATGCCTGGAGCCCAGAGTGTTTAGTCCAAATCTCATTGATAACTAATTTAAGTATAAATTGTTCACATTCGAGATGATACCAGAGTGGTTTTGTCCATTTTGCTTGGAAAAAAATCTTTAAATGACTGCAGATTATATCGTCTATTTCAGAACTGGTGGTCTGCAGAACTGGTGTATAATGTCTGGCCAGACTTGTTATTTTGCTTATTCTTTTTCTGATCAAGTTGTTTCATGAAATGATGACAAATGCACTTTGTGTTTAATTTTGTCATAATTCTTTTACAGCTCCTTTGATACAAAATTAAGCATGTTTTTTTTTTTTTTTATATCAGAAGAAAACTTTGTTTTGTTTAAAAACAAAACAGAACATGGATATTCTGTTAACCAAACTATAAAAGGTATAATTTAGGTATCTGTAGAGTTCCTATATTCATCAATTAATTGACAATTTACTGTCTTGATCTGTAGAAAAATGACAGTTTTGCTTAAAAATAACCTGAATAATAGTTTTATTTGAATCTATGAATCTATGAATTTGAATAAATGAATGATTTATTGACTGGTACCAACCAGTTGTGGGTGATACACGGCCCATCTCCCATCCTAAATCAATTTAGAGAGCTATTCAAGCGAAATGTTAAACCTTGTTTGGTTTTAGCTTCTTAAATGTGACAAATTTGCTGCTACACTCCCATTTTACATCATAAATAACAGAGCAGTTGACATTTTTGCTTGAAATGATGTTGAAGAACTATTACGTGATCAAAATAATTGTTACAGCTTTATAAATCACTTTAACAACTGATCAGATCAAAATTTTCATTAACTACTTTTTTGGTATTAATGGTAACAGAGTCAAGGACAGATTTGAAAAACCTACCATCATATATAATCACATGGGAACTTTGACAATAGTCCATTAATTATTTATGTCCATACACCACAAACAGATTCTCCTACTGAACTGAATCAAATGAGGGTGGAATGGAATCAAATCCTGCTCAGCCGTTTATATTACAGTGTTGTGTATGTCCACATGCTTTTGTCTACATATTCATGTCGTAATTGTGGTGAAAAGATGTGCTTCGCTGCTGTGATAGACACTCTGAATCAGAGTCAGCTGAGCCCAGTGACGGACAAGTGATAAAGAGACTGTGCCTTTGGAATAATGAAAGTGTTATTGTAAATAATGTAAACTGCAATCAAACATTAAAGTATTTGAATCAAAAAGTTTTGATCCAAGTTTAATTCAAAACTTCAATGTAAGAGCCACACTTAATGCAAAGCTTTTTTACGACACTCAATGTGGATATAAAATACCAGTACATAACTTGGAAATGTTGACTACAAGAGACAGACCAACACCTTTGAAATGCACTTATAACATAATGAATGTTTGAGTAAAATATCTTTAAAAAGAAGTTCTATGTATTTTTTGCATATGTATACATTGAGTAAATGTAATCACACCTAAAGGAGTGAAATTTTACTGGTAATATTTGAATACAATCTATTGTTTCATGGCGTAAATGAAGGTTGAAGGATGTATGGGATGTGAGGAAGGTCGCTGTTCAATAGCCACTGACATCTTCATTCACTGTTCTCTGCATTATCTTTTGGCTCACTGTTGTCAAGGCTGATAAACACACGTCCTGTGTTCTTTAGAAACACTGAGGTGACAACGCTATGTGAGAAATTTCTCTCTCCATGGATGGCAGTTTAAAGTAAGTTATAGGTTTATAACTCCTGTCTAATTCTGATTCTAAACTTACAGTTTAACCAGCCACACTGGATTGAATTTGTGACAGGCTGAGTGGAGTCCAAACCCTAATTCGATGTGCTGGTTATGTATAACCCATTCATTGTATTAAATGTTATGTAATGTTTCTGAACATGTAAGAAGCCCCCCCTCCCAGTATAAATGACTATACTTAAGGCCATCTTAATTTGGAAAAATCATTAATTTTATTCCCTCACTACTGACATTTTGTAATTCTTTCCAAAGGCACATTAAAGCCATATTGTGACATTTAAATAATTTTTATAAAATCAAAGAACAAAAGAGAAGAAGAGTATGAAATACTGCTGGGGTCAGAAAACAACAAAACTCAGATGCTGAAAGTCATTCCACAATAAATCATACTGTCCATACTGGACTATGGAGACATCCTGTAGCTTCATGCTGCTGTCACTTTAGACCCTTGGATGCTCTCTACCACAAGGCCCTGCGATTCATTACTGCAGTTACTGCACTCACCACCATGAGCTATATAAAAGGATTGGCTGCACATAACTGTCGTTTGGAAGGCATCAGCATACTTGTATCATCACCTACAATGCTTCGCTATCTAACCTGCCAAGATATTCAGCTGAGTTCAGAGCTATCATCATGAAACCAGATCACACGAGAGGCCTGCTTTTAAAGTTCCTCATGCAAACTCTTACCTGAGAAGACTGATTTCCTGTACTATGCACCTCAATACTGGAATGAACTGCGGTTAGAATTTAATGACTCTCATTCACTTTATTATAAAGCTGCCTTAACTTGTACTTTCAGTAATATTTGTAACTGTTGTAGCTAGAGATGCTATTTGCACGTGTGTGTGTGTGTTTGTGGTTGTTGTCCAGAGTGACTGAACTGTGATTTGTGAATGTATATATTGTATGTGTTTAATCAGGCCTCTCTTGTAAATGAGATCATGACTAGATGAGACTTAATGATTAAATAAATAAAACTAAAAACTAAAAACCATGTTCCCAGTTTACAGATTTGTGTGCACAGTGCATGTGGATTAATGAACTTTTGCCCAGCAGCAGCAAACACATGCTACAAGAGTTTTTTTAATTTTTTTTTTTCTGTGCTCTAAG
>KV751320.1:15773266-15785766 GCA_001698575.1 Mola mola | reverse complement strand
CTTTGACATGTGGTATTTCAGTTAAGTTAGATGGGAGGAGAGGACTCTGGCCTGTGTGGATCTTACGCTGGATGTCGGCGTCCATGTCCTTGAGCTCATGAATGAGCCTGACTTGCTGCTGACGGGCCTCACTGCGCAAATCTCTTTGCTCGATGTTCTCCACTTGCAGCTCTTTGATGCGCTCCTGCAGCCGCCTCAGCTCTGTCCTGTTCAGCAGCAATGCTGGGCTTAGGTCAGATGGCACTGAGTCATTGGCAATAAATGCAATCTGGAAAACAAACAGAGAAGGAAGGAAAAGAAAATTAAAATGTTGATAGGCAATAAACTTAAAGCCTGTAAGTTACATAAGTGTATTTGTATGGAAGTCCATTGTTGTAATCTGATCAAGTGAAAATGTTGCATTTATGTTTGAAATAACTTTTCATACTGAAACTTACAATAATAATTATATTGAACTTTGCAGGTACTTCAAATTGAAAATTAAATGGCAAATAAGCAGCCACAACCAGCAACTTTTTTGATGATTATTTAGCCACACAAGTAATTTGAATAAGAATAAATGCCAAAAAGCTTCTGCTTCGAACAGCAGTAAAATACAAATCTTTGCACTCAGTCCAAAATCTCTTTTGGACTGGATGGCTTTTTACGCTGACATTTTATGGATCACACAATCTTTTCATTTGGTAAACAACAATGAATGAATTGTTTATCAAAATAAGTCAGTTGCAGCAAAAAAAAATGTAAACTGGATTTTTAGTTTGAACCCTGAGTTTAGCAAATTTCTGACAAAAGCAGCATGAAATTGTGAGTATTTCGTTCTTCTGCTCTGGCTTCTGGCAGATTTAGCCTTGCTATGCTGGAGAAATGCTTAAAAAATAGCGTGATTTTGTTGTAAGACTTCTTTTTCACTACTCCATTTAGTACCAAGACATTCTCTCTCTCATATTTAACTGCTATCTTTCAAATGTGAACAAAAATGTATAATTAGAGCAGTAATGTCCGTACTAACTTGCAGATGCACCCTGTTATAGTAGCCACCAAATTTCCCCCTGGGAAGCACTCTGATTCTGATTCTATATTTGATTTGGTCTTTACTTAGTTACAATCAGGTTTTTGTGTTTACCTGACTCAGACAGAGAGCGACCACCACATCTAGTTCATTCGTTTTCTGACGTTCCTCCCTGAGAACTAACTCCATGTCGTCCTCCGCGGCCCTCCGACTGTTCTTCGCTATTTTTTCCTGTAGAGCCAAGCAATAAACAAAGAAAAAAAATAAAAACACAGAAATACCAGAATGTGAGAAACATATCCATTGATATAATGAGACAGAGAGGTGAAGAGTACAACCTTCTTGACGAACGTGTCCCACTCGTTCTTCAGGGCTTCAGCGCTCTTTTTCTTCTCCACCAGCATGTCCTCCAGGTCAAGTCGACGTTCACGCATCTGCAATATCTTCTCAAACAATTCTGGTTCACAGCCTGTGACACACACACGTTCATACTTACAGGGCTATTTGTGATGCATTATTACTCTGACTGAAGCAAAACCTATTTTAGACTAAATCAGCATGACAGAGTGTCCCAAAAATAAACCCCCTAAAATTTTGTTTTTCAGCACTTTTAGCCTTCCAAGTACAAATGTGACTGCAGATAAACTGTTATAGCTGCCGGCTAAAGTCAGCTTTGTCCCCACCTCACAACCTACTGAGAAAAGATTAAGGACCTAGCAAAATGTGATGTCAAAGTTAAATAATTGGATATATCCTGCTGGAAGTGACTGCAATGTGTGAAAGAATAAAAACTGTGAGAAACTATCTAAATACTTTTCCTGCCATGGTACTGACCTGGAGGGCAAACACTGTCGTCGAGAGGAACTCCTCCGTCTTCTGTGTCGCTGTCAAAATCATCATCGTCCCAGTCATCATCCCAGTCACTGTCTTCATCACTTTCCTCCTCTTCTTCTTCTGCAAACCCATATTTTGCCTCATGTAGGACACAGAGATACAAATACAAATACACACACACTCACACACACACATCACACTTGTTACGCTATACATTCTCACCGTCATCCTTTGTCTGCTCCTTCTTCTGAACACGTTTGATCTTCTTTTTGAAGACTTTGGTCAGAAACTCTTCAAACTCACTGTCACGCACTGACGCCTGGAAGGCAGCACTCAGGGCTGTCAGCCTCTCCTGCAGCTTGGCTACCTCTGCTCGCTTCTGCTCCAGCTGTTCACTGCACGCCTCCAGCTTTGACTGCCAGGGGTCAGAGGTTAGGATGAGCATCTACTTACGGTGATCTCAGAATGAAATGTGTTTTGGCAGTGCACACACAATTACTGCAGTGAGTCATGGGAAAAGGAAGAACGTAAATATCAAGGTTAAAATGCTTCAGTCTAGTCTTTGCAAGGGCATAGCTGGAGTTGAACATGAGTTGGTACGCAGCCTGTGTAAACACCTGGACTGATTAAAACTGAAGCTCATTTGTTGTTTCAGAAGACGTGCATGAACATGATACCGTATCTCCACTTCCTTACATTTGAGAAAATGTAAATGAAATGAAGCCAAAGAGTCTGCGCAGTAGTGATCAGCCTATGAAACCAGAATTGGGAAATGCTGGAGAGCAGTGGAGACATTGAACCCCCCCACCCATACACCCACCAGAGTCTGTCAAAACTTTCCAAGGGTATGAATCATTTACAAAGTAAAATTTCCAAAATATTAGGCCTGGGTTTAAAAATTCCACAACTTAAGCAAATAATAATTTTTACACAACATTAATGCATGGGTTTATAACTTCTGAGCATCAAGCATAAAACGCCATGGAAGCAACTTTGCTTCCCCTCCCCTCCCTGTTTGATTGTACAGGCCTTTAAACATCTACAGGGATGTGCACAAACATCTACCTTTGTGGAGCAGCCAGTAGAACCTCCTTCTCTTTGAAACGATTGACGGAAAATCACCATCACAGGGTAGATTTTAGTAAAGCCTGACTATAGAGCCTATGAATTACAATATACTCAAAGGTTTTTATGGACTTTTTTGTACATAAAATAAACTACATACCCCAGCTTTAAAGCCACAATTCAGAGAATAAGTAACATAAAAGTATCTGCTTGTACGAAAGTGTGATAATCTGAGTGATGAGGTCATGGTGCAGCCTCCAGCATGTGCAGCGTACACTGCCGTCAGTCATTTTGATTTTACCACGGTAGGGCAGCAAAGTCAGTGACTTTAATTGTGCTGACAATGTGTACATTTGTAGTTTAGTAGTCAGCATGCTTGAGTACAGATCTAATCAAGTACAGTATGGTGACATATTTAAAAATGGCATTTAGTTTGCAAAGATTCAGAAACAAATGCTGCCTGAATGAAGGGAAATTAAAAAAATCATCCGTAATTGCTACCCACCACCATGAACTTCTCCTCCTTAATACGCTCCTTAAGCCTCTCTTGCAAGCCACAGTCCTTCCTCCTTTCAAACTCCTTGAGGAGCAGCAGCTCCTGGTAGAGCGTCAGCTGGCGGAGGTCAGCCAGCTTTAGCTGTGGATAAAGACACAGCTTCTCCTGACGCAGCAGCTGGAGCTCTGCATCAAACTGAGACACTGATCTCTCCATCTGATAGTTCAAAAGCACGTTCGCAGGTTACATTACAATGCCGTTCATTTTGTCAGTCTGAGATATTCAGTAGATTCTAGAAGGTGTTTTTTTTTTTTGTCATCATATATCCTAACGTTTATCAGATAAGGAATACAATGACAGACCTGCTCCAGCAGAGAGTCCTGCTCGTACAGCAGCCTGATCTCCTCCTCCCTCTGGAGCTCCTTCTCCAGATTGTTCAGCTCTTCCTCTTCTTCCACTGCTATTCCTTCTTCATCACTGCTGACAGATGAAGCTGACATTCTGAGTGGCCCTTCGTCCCCTCTTTTTTCCTCTTCCTCCTCTTCAGTTGCCGCCTTTCCTTCCATGTCTTTCTCCAGCTGGTCCAATAAACTCAGGGTTCCCTCTTGTTGCATTATTTGGGCCCTGTTTGAAAATTTTAAAAGTAATAATTTTAAAATACACAAACAGCAGCTTGTCAAATCACTCTGGGGCTCTTGTTCTCTCTTTAGCTCAGCAGTGTTTTCACGTTTAAAACTCTGAGTTGTCTGTTGTCTGAGATTAGAATTGGGCTTGGACCCAACTAATAGCGGGCTCCTGTACCTCTGTTCCTTCAGAAGTCGGTATCGCTCAAGGGTGTCATGGCTACACTGCAGCCTTTTCTCTGGAATCTCTTCTGGTAGAATTTTGGGTAGGGAGGGTATAGGGCAGTGGTGATGGGGCGCCAGACGCTGCTGGACCTTCTTGACCTGCTGAGCCTGAGGCCGCAACTGAGACAACAGATGAATCTTCAAGTCCCGCAACGCCATGATCCGCTCATTCATCTCAGTCTGCTTCTCAAGGATCTGGTGGGATGAGGTCCTTTTCGTTATTGACTGATCTAGTGATTTCTTTTTAATCTATTTAAAATACTTACAATACTCAAAAATGGGATCTTAGCATGACATAAAAACATAAGAGATGACACAAGAAATAAACCTTCTCACTAGAGAATACTGATCAAAAAGATGTTGGTCAAGTCACTTATAATCAATTAATGGGGATTTAGTTTTCTTGTTCTTTTAATCTATGTATGTATCTTAGCCCTGTTGAAGTATGTAATATGTATTTTTTTAATATCTAACAATGCAGTTTTTTGTCACTATCAATTAACTGTTTAGTCTATAAAATCCAAGAAAATCATGAGAAATACATATACATTGATTTCATTTTGCTTCAGTATCTAAAAGTAAAAAATAGATGAACCCTATTTAGATTTAGCTCAATGATATAAAGTATAAGAAACAAATGAATAGTTATGAATATTATACTAGACGATTAAGATAAAAGTGAATAACATATTAAGGAAACTGTAATTAGAATCCAATAATATATAATATATTAATCTTCAACATAATTACTACTTTATTTTTGATACCTTATGTTTATTTTATACATTGCAGTACAGAACTGCCAATGCAGATCCAGTGTCAGCATGATAGTATAAAAACTATTGGAGGCTCGATATTCATTTCCGCGCATGAATAGATATCCATGAGATCTGGAGTTAGAATTAGATTTTTCAGCATTTCAGCATTAGGATTTGCCACCAGGTCATGGTTTTTGTTTAAAAAATACCCAAAAGAACAAAACAAACTATGATGACTTAAAACAACTTGTCTGAGTTTGCTAAAAGAGAAAGGAGTGAAATAATATTTGGTTTTGCGACCTGATATTGTTTTTATCTATCAAGCTAAACAATAAGAGTGTTGCTTAACAAATCTGCTACTCAGGTATGCCAGATTTTCCCATCTAGAGGTAGAAATCTATATTTTGAGACAGTATGAGGCAGATACCTCTGCAACATACTACCTAGACATCTTTAACATAATGTCAACATTATTGTTTCTTCACATTCTGCTTATAATCCTGGTTTAGTTTTTGAACCTCTCACGGTAAAATATCTTACAAATTGCCACTTTAAATACAAGATCTGTGTACTTCTTTAATCGTTGGTTGTGACCCTGGCTTGCAAATTTGGCGTTGTACTTGGTTCAAGCAGGACCAAATGGCAGCCTGATCACTAAACTCAAACAAAAACATAACATCTGCGCACATCCAGCAATCTTATTAGACGAGCGTCTGACGAAGAACCCTGGACTTGAAACGTTGCTTTGGGTTCTGTGGACGCACCAATAAAGTTCACGTAAAGGGAACAACAGTGTGCCAACGTTGAGGTACAGCCTGATCCCTAACAATCTCATGTTAAAGGAGAATCAAGTGTGTTTTTGAAAGTACTTGAAGTTAGAAATAGGCAACGCAGTGACAGAATTGTGATTCATATTTCATCAGGGAAATGTGAGACTTCTTAAATCTAGACTAGTGACACCCCTTTTTCTGTTGGAAACCTGCCTCATAATAGCTGTGATTGGTCGGATATGGGCCAGATTGGTTGGAAATCTAGCTGACTGGGAAGAAAAACCAGATTCGTCCCAGACACTTCTGTGTTTTTGTGTTTGTGTGTACATTTTTCTCAAGGTCTATCAGTTGTTGTCTCTTCCTCTCGGCGTTCATCCTCAAGTGTTTCGGCACTTTGTAGTCCTTAGCTGACTTTAACTTTAAGTCTCCAATGGTTTTTTTTGCTTGTTGGATGGCTTCCACATACTGCGGATCCTCACAGTCCTCGCTTGGCTTTTCTGCGTATCTGAAACAACATCAAGCGCTCATTGTTTTTGCACCAACATCACAGTCAAACAAGAGGTTTTTTTTTCTCATTTTAGCCCTCTAGTGGGCTAATATTGGACAGCAGGAGAACAGAAAACATTGTGGCCATAAAGAAAAGAGAATGTGAGGTGAAGCTAAATTATGCCCAGAAGACTGAGTTGTAGATGATATTGGACATGACGCTTACAGTTGGGCCCATTTCTGTTTCCTCTCCTCCATCTTTGCTCGCGCTAGCTCAGCTTTCTCTGCAGCCTTTCGCAGCCTCTCAACCTGCCTGCCTGCTAGCTTAATGCCTGTTGGACGAGCTGGCGGTGGGTGTGGCACCACCTCGTCTGGAAAACACAGGTGACAGGTCAAGGATGTACAGTATGTAGAGGGGAGAAAAAACACAAAACCACTTCCCCACCTTCTAACTTGCTGCTGTCTTTTGCAGGCTCAGGTTTGTATTTTTTGAGTTCTGGTGCAGCAGCTGTGTCTTCATCAGGTCGGCTAGATGTGCTCTCTTTTCTGAGCATTGATGAGGTCTCTCTGAGGACCGGCAGACGGAAGGTGGAGATTCTGTGATTGGTGCTGATGGCAACCACAGTGACCACAGTGGCCTCTAGAAAATCCCTGAATATTAAAAAAAACACAAGAGGTAAGAAATAGCGTACTCTGCTTCTGACTGATTACGATGCTATTATATCCTAAACAATCTCACTCCCCTTGCTTAAACCTAACTTCCCAGCAAAGGGAAGTACAGGAGACAAGAGTAGGAGAGATCATGACTTTGCAATTCTGGCTTGGCTATCTTTTCCTGCTACCTCATCCCAATAAGGGTGTAAACGAATATCCCAAAAAAAAAGATAAAGAGAAGGAGAAAAAAAAGACAAACAAAAGACAAAACAAAGAAAAGAAAACACTGCAGCCACTGTACATAATGACAACAAGCGCTTTAGTGTGTGCATATTTTTATATGAACACCTTTATCATTCCACAATGGAATATTTAGCATTTTGTTGGTTTGCAGGATGTCGGATTGTTCCAGATTGGTATGGAATATGTAAAGACCTAATTATTTTGAGAACCTCCCACCAGGCTTTCAACAAGACTTATGGTGATGCTTTTAAAACAGCTGTGATGTTTGATATTGGAACTAATGAATGGCAAGTCAGAGATTTTAACTTTTTTAAATAGAGTTTCCTCAATGTCCAACCAGTATGTATGTGGTACCGTCCAGTAATATTGGACGGTAACTGGATGGTAGGGTGGGGTCCTTGCCTGGTTTGAGGAGTAAGCTGATGTTGGCATAGTTGATGTTAGGCGATAGTGTTTGACTTTCTCTAATCTGAATTACCATTCTTTAAATGTGGGCACCAGCATTGTCCAAAACTTTTTCTAGAACTCAGTAGGAAAACCATCTGGCCCCGGGGCTTTTTTACTTGGCATATTTTGGAGGGCTTCAGCCATGGAGATTGGCGAGTCCAGAGCCATCACCTATTCATCATTTAGTCTTGGCAGAATGATGTTTTTCAGAAAGGCATCAATGTTAGCATCAGGTGGATTAATCTGTGAGGAATACAAATTTTTATAAAAGTCTCTAAAAATGTTATTTATTTTTTCAGGATCATGACTGATTTTCCCAGATGAGTTCTTGATGTGGTGCAGTGGTTAGCACTGTCGCCTCACAGCAAGAAGGTCCTGGGTTCGATTCTGGGTCAGGACATTTCTGTGTGGAGTTTGCATGTTCTCCCTGTGTCTGCGTGGGTTTTCTCCGGGTACTCCGGCTTCCTCCCACATTCCAAAAACATGCAAATCTGGGGGTAGGTTAATTGGTCACTCTAAATTGCCCGTAGGTGTGAATGTGAGTGTGGATGGTTGTTTGTCTCTATATGTCAGCCCTGTGATGGACTGGCGACTCATCCAGGGTGTACCCCGCCTTCGCCCCAAGATGCTGAGATAGGCTCCAGCCCCCCCCGCGACCCCTAACGGGATAAGCAGTAGAAAATGAATGAATGAATGAGTTCTTGATGAAAGAAAATGTTTTTTTTCCCCTTATTTAGTTACATTTGTTTAGCTAGGAATTTGCTGGGTTTATGTTATGTTAATGCCATTTACAAAGTTCTCCAAGTGCAGTCTTTGTATCTGGAGTCTTTTTTATCAATTTCTTCATTTAGTTCACTTTTTAATTTTCTCAGAATGCTCAATATGTGTTCCTGTGGGGAGGCAGCGTGGGCAGCCTCTAGTGATTTGATTTTCTCTTCTAATTGCAATTCGAGTGATCTCTCTGTTTTTGTCCAGGAGAGACAAAAAGGTAGAACATTTTAACTAACAGAAATACTCAGTAAATAGTTTGTTATCAGAAAGGGAGTATTTGATATGTATGTATGGAATGTCCCAAATAGAACATCTGCAACTAGAAGTAAAAATGTTGAAATTGGTCTTATGCCGAAAGGGCGAAGAACCCTTTAAAAAATTTCTGGATCCAGATGGTCAATTGGATCAGCACCAAAATCGAATCAACTTTTCTTTAGGCCATTTCCAACATCTTGTGAAAATTCTATCAAAATCCATACTAGGGGTGTGTGATACTCCAAAATTTGGTATAGATCTGATACCAAGTAAATACAGGGCCAGTATTGGCGATACCAATACCAACACTGATACTTTTTACTTAGAAAAGCAGCTTATTTACTTTCCTGTAGGGGAGAGCAATGCGTCATCATTTATGAAGTGAATGCATCACCAATATGCACATTTGAATGAAAATTGAAAAATTTGAATTTTCATGATCATTTTGCTCAAGGCATCTCTCGAACATGTAGAACACACAGTTACACTTTGTTTCAACTGATCAAATCAGTTTGTGTTCTGGAAACATTTGTTTCTGGATTTCTTTGAGCTTCTTTGTTGCGTTTGTGCCATGGTGAAAGCTACAATAACACTGCATCTGTGCTGGATGTTAAGAAGATCAGGGAGAGTCTTAATGGAGTCTTTTACTGCTAAATTCAAGGTGTGTGTGTGTGTAGCTTAAATACATAAATATTAATGTTCCTTTGACAGTTATCACAAAACAGTTCTTATATTCAGCCATATTCATATTTCAGGTTTGAGGGATATATCTTTATATAGGGATACATTTTTCAATTCCAGTAAAATAATTCATTTAGATTTATTTCAACTGGCTGGATATATGTATGTGTGTGTGTGTGTGTATCTATATACATACAGTATGTCTGAAATGTATATATTTAATCATACTGCTTAAATTATAACTACGATGACCAATTACACTGAAAAGTAACATTAACTAATGCTGGAGATGACTAAATCTTACTTTCACTTCTATAAATCCGACGCCTGGATATTCTTGACCATGCTGAAAGGCCTCTGCCTGTGACCTCTGTCTCGGTGCCAGTGGTCTGGTTCTGGTTTGGTGATCCCCTCCTCCTCCCTCCGTTTAGTTTGCAACTCAGTTCTGTGTTTTTTATGTGTAAATATGAATTTGTGGTGTTGTCACAGTAGCATATTTGTTTCCTGCCAACATCGTAGCTTGCAGTATTTTTGTCTGCATCTGTAAAACAACTCAAAACGGCACTGCTCTTCCTCTCTGTCATCATGCAGCCACCAGTGTACTGCTGAACTCACACCATAGCAAGGGAGCAGGGGGAGGAGCAAAGTGAGCATGAGTGAAGTAAGAGGAGCCGTGTTTGCACAACCATTATAATGTGACGGGAGTTGTGTACTGAACGCACCGATACTATCAATATTTTAGATTGATCCGCCCACCACTTATCCATACCCATATGTTTTTTGAGTCATCTTGTTAACAAAAAAATAAATAAACTAACAAACAACGGCAAAAACATAACCTCATTGGCGGAGGTACACATCTAACCCGTCTGACATATTTTTGTTCGTCTCAGAGCTTGCTGAAATATGCAGTGAAAAATAAAAATGAAAACTTAATGACCAAAATGACAATTTATAACCAACACCAACAATTACGTCCGCCAAGGGGGTAATGTTTTCGGTTGCCTGTTACCAGCCTACAATCCGCAATTATGGACAAATAGTCCTGGTTTTGTCTTTGAGTTCCTTTTGGCAGTGGCTGTGGTTGATCAAATTTTGGGCTTCATAGGTCAAAGGTAAAGTTTAGAAAAAGTTCAAAAAATAACCATTTGTTAACAATGAGTGAAATTTAGAACTATCCTATTCTATTTCAGCCAAAACTCAACTAGTTTGCTTCCAAGTTAACCACATATATATATAGTGTCAATACTTAATCACAAAATAAGTTTCAGGGTCAATGGTCACAACAGGCGATCTCATAAAAAACACTATCTCATAAGATTCCCTGGACAGAATTCATCCAGATTCCATCAGTGATATATTTTGGACCACACTCTTCCAGGTTAGAAAGAACAATCTTGAACAAATTTGCATACATTTCGGCCTAAAATGCAATAACCTTAAACAAATAAACATAATGGGACGGAGCAACCATTGTGATGCTATGCTCATAATTTTTATATATTAAACTACAGACGTATCCACCGGAAGCAGCATGCTAACTTATTTGCTATGGCCTGCATCTTGTGTGCACCTTGTGGGTATTTTAGCAAAAAATTGGAAAAAATGGCGTTAATATAACGTAATGGTTGTGGATGCTTTTCTTTTTAAAACTAAACCAAGCAAGGTGTAACATAAACTACAGGTAAAAGCTTCACAAGAAATAATACAGCAGTGTGGTTTTGACAAGTCCTCAGAGTTGCAGCATTGTGATTAATTTTGTGCATTCTTGCTCTACTATCAATGAGAAACTGCATTTATTCACAACACTTGACATGATCGTCATGGGAGTCTGGATTTGAGGTTTCAAAATTTTGATAAACATTGTTTGAGCACTGTATTGTTTATTGTGTCTGCAGTGTAGAACAGTGTGACTGGGAAGGGTACTGCCCTCTAGTCGTTGGAGGATGTGTACAAGTTACACTTTTAGCACTGAGAAAATTCAGGGAAAAAGAGAATTCAAATAGGAAAATAAAAATTCAAACATCTAAATTAAATCATTAATAATAGTCAATTTTTATTTACCACTATATGGCATATGATACAATGTGATAGTAACTTTTTTCAACCTGTCTTTAATTCTTAGAAATTTTGTGTGTGTGTGTGTGTGTGTGTGTGTGTGTGTGTGTGTGTGTGTGTGCGTAGTCACACCAGCCCTGGAGTTTGCTGAGTGCAATGTTGCAGCGCTCCTCCTCCCAGTACAGGCGCATTCTGACCTCTGTCACATTTTGGTCCATCAACCTCTTGGCCTGCTCACTGAAAGACTGGTCCAACTCCTGCAGCTCCTGCTCACACAAACACACAGCAGTATATGTGCATTGGCAAACATTCATTCTCTGGAGACTAAGCCCCTAATCCTGATTTTAAACACAATCCAGGTCTAATGGAGGAACAACCATTTTAAAATGTCCCACAAACAGTGTGTTCACATGCACATGCATACATGAACTTGGAAAAACGGTACATCCCTGCATTATACAGCAATTATGCCCATCATCAATGTTCCCTTTTTTTGGGGGGGGGATGACAAGTATGACATATTTGATTGACGCAATTGCCCACTGAACCCCAAATTGCTCCTGATGCTGAGCCTTCAGTGTATGAGTGTGTGTGAATGGTTAACGCTCCTGATGAGCAGGCGGCACCATGCGAGGTAGTCACTGCCACCGTGTGTGTGTATAGGTGAATGCAAAACTTGTAGTGTAAAAGTGCTATTTATGCATATCAATACAGAGATTTACCATTTACATCATCCTTTAATCATGGTGGGATCCCTCTCTCAGTCCACCCTCTAAGTGTTGGAATAACATTTCATCTCAAGGGCAAAACAAATAATTTAGACATACTGTATATGGCATATATATTACATATTTATACACATAAAACACACAAATTGCAGTGAAAAATACACTTAAACCACCCATTCTCTATTGCTATCCAGGGTCATGGGGGGCTGGATCCTATCCCAGCATCATCAGGATACATCCTTCAACTTTTGTCAAGCAGGTGACCTAAGCCTGGGACAAAGATTTTTGTACCCCAGGCCAATTAGTGTTGTGTTATGTTATTTTTATCCAATGTGATTGATTCTTGACATCTGGCATCCAAATCACACCCCTGGTGACAAGATGCACAGATGTGTCT
>KV751320.1:15749929-15773073 GCA_001698575.1 Mola mola | reverse complement strand
CAGCCAGTATCGGAAAGCTAATGCAAAAAGCAACATCTTAAAGGAAATAATGGCAGCTTTAAAGGCCTTTTATAGGCCTTTCATAAGGTGTTCCCTGAAGGAATAAAAGAAGATAAAGGAGCTTGGACCGGACCAACCCAAATTAACAATCCAGCAGAAGACAAGAGAAAAAAATGCGCACCACTCCACCCCCCCAAAAAACTTTTTTTTTTCCAGATGCCACTGAATCACACAAACAGTATCTCCTACTTTCTATATGTTGGGAACATTTCTTTATACAACTTTACAATTGTCTACGTTGTGACCCACACTTTGTTTGCACAGTAAAACTTTGGATTGTATACTTGAAAATCTATTCGTCCCAACCACTGACTCTATATAAAGATGGAGGTAAGGACTCCCCAAGTGAAGCAAAAACATCTTGATTGCCCTCCTGGTGGTGGGCTGCAGTATAGGTCATAATTTCCTCCCCCTCATTGTAGCACATGGGTCAAACTAAAAACATGTCCACGACGTACACATCAAATATGTTTTCCCAAAGATGGGTTTTGTCATTTTACGTATTTCAAATGATCTCTTTGGCTTAGATAATTTATCTGATGCTTTTAAAATGTTATGATGCCGTTGAGCTCTGGTCCTGGGTTAGTGCATGGACAGGAACTTGATAACGCGTCTCCGCTGTTCAGCTACTACTGCACGGACTGTGGCCTTAAATGAAATACAAACACAAAATGGCAGTACTTGTATCTGGGATATTTTGCTTTCATCTTTGCACCCTGGAAGAATGAGGTGACATCTTGAGGTGACAATCTTAATTTACCTATTCAACTACAGTGCAACTGAAATAGGCATTTCTGACATCAGCCAATCTCCGATGCCAGTTGCTACTGAAGCAATAGCAGTGTAGATCAGAGTCAAATGGGATAATCTTTCAGCCTTATTCCAAAACTTAACCAGAGGTGGCAGGTGAAATGAACAAGCTGTGTGTGTGTCTGTACCGAAGGCATCAGGCGAACATGCTCTGGCAGGCTCTGGTTGTGGCTCAGTAGCTCTTTGGACCTCTGCTGGAGCTGGGACAGCATCTTCCGCTTCGCCACCATCTTCTGCTCGGCCTCTCTACGCAGACAGTCCTTCTCCAACTTCTGTCTGGCTGTCTCTAAGCTGGAGGGGGTCGGGAGTCACAAAGTAAGATGATTTACAGAGAAAACTAAAGATAGTATAACAACAATAACAAGATTGATGTAAGAAATTTCACAAAAAAAATGTGTTTCTATAGATTACTGACACTCACCTGTAGGCATCTAGGCTAATGTCCTGGGCAGGCGCTTCACTCTCAAGACCTTTCTGTTAAAACAATGTACAGTATGAAAAAGATACCCACCCAATTGCACACATTTGGTTGTACAGGTGGGAACCCAAAAAAATTGTCTCTGCCTTCTGGGCACTACTCTGCTCTAAATGACATCATAAGCACAAAATGGCAGTGCTTATATCTCAGATGTTTTTGCTTCATTTTTGTACAATGGGAAGATGTGCCTGTCTACAAAAGTGGTTTGAACCTAATTTTCTGGCCCTGGTCTTAGGTTCGTTTGACTCAATGAACCCTTCAGACATTCACTATAAACAGCAGAATTTTTTCATGACAGTAAAGAAAAGTACACACTTGCTTTTTTTTAAACACCCTGAGAAACAATATTACTTGTATTGCTAACCAAACCTAGTGGGCAGCTAAAAACTATTTATTAGTGTAACAGACTGTTCCAAACACTAAGATGACAGTGCTCATATATTTATATTGTATATAATATATAGAGAATGGACGGAAGTAGAGACGAATCATCCAACTATACTTTGCACACCTATGAAGAATCCAGGCCAGGCAGGATTCCCTCCTATGATGATGCCCAGAGTAGATGAAAGGAAGAGCCAACAGCCCCAGAATAAAGGATACCAGGATACCTCTGGTCAGTGGTGGACATACTTCAGTCGCAATCAATGTGGTCTGACTGATATATTGACTTTACAGTAAAGAAAACAAAACAAAAAAAAACATAAAAGAAAAACTAAAATGTGGACTGACCCTGGGTGTAGGGACCTTGGCCTTCGTCTTCTGCAGGCCTTTCTTGAGCTCCGCTGGTGGACGCAGGCTGAAGGAGAAGATGTTCCCATCATCTCCAGCCGTCAGTACAAACTCGTTGTCATAGCTACAACGGATGTGCCGCAGGTGTCCGTATTGGTTGTCGTGGACGCTGAGAGTCCAGTACGCCTGCATGGAAGTGAGGTTGTTGTCCCCAGGCTTCAGGGGGTAAACCCTGATGAAGCCTGAGTGCATGCCACAGAGCAGCAGCTGCCTGTTGGAACTTGGAATCACCAGGCAAGGCAAGACAGGTTTATTTGAATTGTGAAGAACAAGGCAAATCACAGTGCTTTACAAAGTATAAATTAATCAAAAACAACATGTAAGACATCATGAATCAACACAAAAAGCATTCAAAAATTAAAAGGATATACGCATATAGAAAATTACAGCGATAAGAAATAGAAGTGTAAACCTTACAGTGCAGTATTGGCAGTAACTAACAAAAAGATTTTCAGTCTTGATTTAAAAGATCTGAGAGTAGTAGCTGGTGTAAGTTTTGGGAGAGTTTGTTCCAGATGTGTTGGCCATAAAAAATAAATGCTGTACAATTACAGCATCATTCAGCAGCATCCAATATAACAAGAGGAAGAAACTACGTGAGTTCCTAACAGCTGAAGAGTTTTTTATTTTTATTTCTTCAATGTCACACACATTACATTTTTATTGTTTTTGAAAGGTTTAATAAATGACTGATGTTCACTAGGTGGAAGAAACATTTATGACGAATAACCTTTTAGTACTCCTTTTACGTCCGCTTCAGTCTAAATTACCTCCTGTGGAAAAAAGCAGCACATTTAGCACCATAGGTGCTAAAAATACCTATGGTAGGTAAGGTATTTTTAACAGGAGGTAATTTAGACTGAAGCGGACGTTCCCATCAGTTAGTAACTGAAAACAGTGACTTTCCAGATAAGCGACTGAACCAGCAAATGTGGTGTAAAACCAAAACTGAACTTAAAAAAAAAAAAAAAAGCAAAAATATATTCTGATTTGTTACCTGAAGCTAATGGAACAAATGGGGTCATCATCTGCGTTGTGGATAGGAATGAAGTTAAAAGGCTCGTCCTGCCGCTCATCCGGATCCTCATTCTGCTTCTTGGAAAACTTACAATGATACAAGTAACCTGAGTCATAGTCTCCCTGCAGGAGAAACAGAGGACAAAATGAGTCAGTCTTGGTACACCTTATGATTCTGCACAAGATTACACATTTTACAAGCTTTACATTGTATAAAATTATTAGTTTCATTTCTTCTGCTGCTCTTTTCAAGACTGCATTTTTTTTCTATTTAATTGCCAACTCCTTTCGTCTATTTATGAAGATGGTAGTTAGCTCACCCAATTCTTAAGTTAGTGTTATGTCTCTGTATTTACTCAAGTCATTTCTTGTTTCTGGCTGTCAAAACAATGCAAAACTGTGAAACACACTGTAAAAACAAGAGCACTCAAATAGCACGCAACTCCACCACTGTTAAAAAAATCCAACTTTGGTCCGCAACACCTGCCTAAATTGTTATTTTTGAATGCCATTCATTCAAAAAGAATAGAAGGGGGAAATTTTCTTTTTCACATCCATTAAATTTAGCTTTATCAAATATAAGTGTATTGAAAATCTTGTATTTTAAATTAAAATTAGGTGCCATTAAATTTTGAGATTTTCTTTTTTTTTCCATACATGCAAATTGGCTGAGATTTGGCAGAGATAGGTTTGTTAGTTTGTTTGCTACGTTTTTCTGTGGTTATGTGACATATCAAATAACATTAAAGTTTAATCTTATGCATGTTTTGACATCAACACATTTGTACCTGATATCTGTTCAATTTACTCTTCCCACTCAAGTTTTTTTCTGTATTTTCTTGACATGAAAGAGCTTCACTTGTTCCCCTCAATAAATTTGCTTGGACCTCTATCCTCTAGCCACCTCTGCTTGGACTGTATGTTAGAAGGAGTGTGAGTGCATACAGCAAAGTGTAGGGACTAACTGACTGAGTGACTACGGTGGGGGAAATTAGACAAGAGAAAATACCTAGACCTAGGCGAGCTGCCCTATCGTAATAATTACTGGGAAACACTGAGTAGGAACACAAATCAGAATCCTTCTGATTTTTTGTGTGCGTGTGTACCATGGAGAGCCAGAACTGATCAGGCTGTGAGTAGAAGCCACAGTAGAGACGACTCGGATGGTCAGGGATGTAAATAGGAGGCAACTCTTCCTCTTCTTCTTTGTATTGCATTATGTGCTGTTGTTTTGATTCTTTCTCCTTCAACTCCTTTAAGGCTTGACGTCTTGCAATTTCATCCTCTCTCTGAAATATTTAAACACACAAAAAATTACAATGGTTGCAAAACTTCTTTTGAATAAACTTTAGGCCAGCAGGAAATTAAGGAAATAAACATATTTAAATAACAAAGGGCCAAGTATCTGAGTAATTACAAACAAGATTATGATAACGCCACAAAAAGGAGCTTCTGCAAAGAAAACCCTACAAACTAAAGCTAAGACGGATCACATCCTGACCTTGATTCGAGATTTGATGCTCCTGAACTTGAAAGATCTCGTGGGCAGATTAGCCAGGTGGTAGGTTTTGGCATTTTTCTGGGACTCTGGATTAGGACTATGCACCTCAAACACCTGACTGCTCTGACACAGGATGAGCAGCCTGTTTTCTTTCTGGATAAAATTGAAAAATAATCCTGTTTAATAAATAATGTTCCATCAAATATATGTCAAAATAGTTGTTCAGGGATCGGACTTACGTAGAAACGAGATGACCATTCCAGCGCCTGCACTGGTCCAGGAACGCGAAAAAATCCAACTGGGTTATATTTCTCCCCGACAGTGAAGAAGAACACAGTGCAGTCTGAACTCTGAGAGGTCAGAATGCAAGGCAAATACATATATTAAAAAAAATGGATTATGTATTTTTCAGATGCCAGATACCAGTATTGGAAATGTTTATGTATCGTGTATGTTTATGGTTTACAAAGGGTTTGATGGAGCCAGGTCTCACAACATTGACAGCCATTATATCATACAGCTAAAACAAAAATTAATAAGATATTTTTTTAACCCACTTGTGTTGCATCAGTACTTAGGTACACAAATTTGTCATAACTGGATTTTGGGAGAAGAAATATCTGTAATAGAGCACCTCTAGTTCTCACAGTGAAGCAGCCAGCCCTTAGAGAGTGCAAGCCTCTGCCGACATAACTAAATTCCCCCAAAACATAACCTCTTTTTGCATAATTTTTTGTGGTGACCTTGAACTTTGAGCTTTCCAAGTAAGATTTTTTTTTTTTTTTTCTGTGAACTCATATTTCAGATTTCTACCCTTGTATAAGTTATTGTTTCTGGTATTCTTAAATGTGATTTTTTTTTTTTCTTAGGTCAGGGTCAATTGGTGTGAAAAAGAACACATTTTTTGGTGCCTACTGACGGATGACACATGAACCACCAGAGCCAGCTGGTTCTGGCTATATGATGGACCCTGGGACTAGTTTCAAAATAACACCATCTCTGTATGTCAATTCCTTCCGAAAATATGTCCAAAAATGTGACCTTTCATTGACCTTGACTTTTGACTTTGAAAGACACATGATTAATCATCTGTAGCCAGTGCCCTCGTCTACAAAATGACACTAGTTGGACTTCTCTTTGTAATTTCTCTCTGGAGTTATGGCCATAAAAAAAATAGCTTTTTGACATTTCAGTGACCTTGACCTTTAACCAAAATCTAATCAGCTGTAGGATGGATAAAGATACACATTTCAGTAGTATAATTTCATCAAAATCCGTTTGTAACTTGAGTTATGTAGTTAACAATCAAGCTAAATAAACATAACCTTCCTAGCATTGGAAACAACAGACTTCCTGAAAAAACTATTACCCCTGTGGCAAACATCTTTCCACTTTGGTCATACGCAACAGCTGTCACCGAGGCATTATGAGGTTTAAAGGCCTGTTTGAGCCTGAGCTTGGCATCTCCTTTAGGATGGCGCCCAGAGACCAAAGGCAGCTTCTGAGGGTCGTACAGTTCCAGTAAGCGGATGACCCCGTCCTCAAAGCCTGTCACCAGTAAGCCTCCACGGTGAGTCACCTAAAGATAGACATCAGCTCAGTTTCCTGTCATTCCACATCACATTTGGCATCGTGATACATTTTCGCCCTGGCATACACTTACCACATGTGGAGCCCAGCTTATAACAGTTCCACCCTGATTGAAGCGACTGCTGGTCAGTTCCCTGTTTGTCAGGAAGTCAAAAACACTGACTGAACCTGAAAGGCGAAGGCAGATGCAGACCTTTTTAGAAAGTGGGTGTGTGTTTGAAATCATGTTAAGTATGTGTTCAGAAGTTAAAATGTGCTCACGGTTGAGAGCAGTTGTGGCCATCAAGTAGGATTTGTTTGACACGTCTAGGCCCGTGATTGGTCCGGCATGGAAGGAAAACAGGCACTCTGGATCAAGAGTCTGCATAGAGGACATACAAATACAGTACATTAACTGTTTAAATAAGCACTATGTTCCTTTCAATCATTTATTACATGTGATGATACAATATGGTGTAACTTTCCCATTCTTCACTATCAACACTCAAATTCACCTTAATATAATATGTAATTCTGACATTTCTGTTGCTGGCTGTCCATTTATGAAATCATTTTTAGGTTATATTTGAAACAGTTATTAATGATTGGATTTAGGTCAGTAGAAGTTTCATTACATCTCTGTTTTAGTAAATTTTTAATGAACTGTCCAGAAAACACTGGTAACGGAGAAAAATATATGCAGGTTATGCAGAGAGTTTGATGGAGTATGAAGACCCATACCTCATTCAACATACCAAAGCTTGAATACAGTAAAGTTTGAATAGTAACGTCCCGTAAGCCCATGCAGGAAACTCACTGTGTTGGTAAAGGAAAGATCCAGTTTCCAGATGGCTCCACTGGAATCCTACAAGAACACGCACAGAGGATATCAATTTTACATTAGTGATTTAAAAAATTAGGTGTCTTAAAAATGGTTTTAATAAGCACCCTTTGAGGTGTCATCACCTGAGCAAACCAGATGAAGGAGTCGGGTTGGGAGCTCTTCACCATGGAGGTGAGGCAGACATGGTGTCCAACCATTAATTCATTCATCGGCTCCAACTCAAACCTTCTGCTCTCATCACCTTCAGCAGTGACGATGTTCTCAATGTCCCAGACCTGCAGGGGTTACATTAACTACACTCGATCATCAAACCTTCTCAGCTCAAACCATAAATCAATAACACCAAGTGTCTCAAATCTATGGATGTTCTGCTTCAACTAGACTTCTTAAAGGCTGCAATTAAAGTATATTTTCAGTAGTATATGTCAGCGAATCACACCTATACACTGATATACATATTTAACTGAATTTTACATTCTCGCCGTTGTTTTTCATTTATGTCCATTAATGTCTACAGACAGTATTACTTTTTTAATGAAAATAACAGAGTAACCGCAGCAGAAGAAACCAATGACGATGCAGAGAATGAGGTACAGAATAATGCCAAGCTTATCCTTCCTTCCAGAAAATGAAGCATTTTTAGGTTAGAATGTAGAGTTAAATGAAAGCATCTTACCCGCACTGCTCCATCAGTGCCCATTGTCATCAACTGTCCATCTTCCAGAGCAAAAGGCTGGACCGTCCCAGTGTGGCAGTTTCGCCCCTTCTCACGGCAAATCTCCAACTGGATGGTGCAGTCATCCCACAGCAGTAGGTTGCCCCAGCTTGAGCCAGACACGACCTGATGGGAGGAGACCAAAAGCAGCAAAGGTCAGTGGTTACGTGATTAGAATTTGCAGTACATGTTCCACAAGTGTTACGAGCAGAGGCAAATCTTTTTACAAGTATGTAATATATTCATATTAGGCAATTGTTTAGCCTGATTTGTATTATTATTTTTAGAGCGTGGCGGCGTGTTAATCTAAGATGGTGACAATCTTCTAAATATCCACAAGGCAACAATGACTTACTGACTACCCTGTTAATTATCATTATAATTATTATTATCATTAGAAGCTGGATGTGGTGAAATGCATTTACCATTGCTTCCTTTGCCCAGTGGCCTCTGGTGGTATTACACTAAAATTATGCTAAAATTTAATTCCATATAGACCATTTTGATTAGAGGCTTCTTTAAAGCTGTTGACAGGACACCTCAACCTGTGAAAAAGGTCGATTATGATTGGCTCTATTATGAATTCTTGATGAATGAAGGTTTTATATTAAAATTTAGCTGAGAAAAACGACATCTAACATCATCACTTTGTAAAGTTTATGAGCCATGCAGGAATACGGGGTTGAAACTGGCAGGGAAAACATAACTACACATATGCAATGGGCCACGTAACCAGGAAGTAAACCCAGGTTGTTTTGGCAAATGCACCAGGCGAGTACTTCATATTAGATTCAATAGTTTTATGTCCGGTAAATACTATACTTCTTTCCATAAATATGTGGTCTTGTTCAACACATTTCCAGGCCTCCCTGACCCAAACTAAGAACAGCAGGACACACACCTTTCCATCAGGAAGTTCCATGTACCCCTCAATATCAGTCGCTGTAGTTTTCCCAAAATGTCCTATAAGGCCTTGCAATTTAAGACCAGTGAATGAGTTGGCCATTTTCCAGAACCTGACAAAGAGAAAAAAAGAAGGAATTTTCAAATGGTATTATTTGAATAGATTAACATGGGTTGCTTAGTCTTGCCTATAGTCCATAAGACTCCAGGCAGAGCAGATCACTAGCTAAAAACATAGATTAAATTGCAGCAGTGTTTTAATGAGGTCTCAGGATTTCAAAGGAGGATTGTGGATGTGCTTTACTTGATGTGTCGAGATCCTGATGACGTGAGCAGGATGGGGTTGTGTGGGGAGAAGCTCACTCGGTAGACCTCCTGAGAAATGGCCTTGCAGCTGAGTACCACCTTCTCCTGCATCCAATTCCACAGTGTCAGCATGTAGTCGGGCGCGTTCCCCAAGCTGGCCAACAGGCTCCCGTCACTGTTGAAATTCACAAAGCTGTAGGCACACTCTGTACCACCTGCATGGAAAAGGGTCAGCAGAGCAATGCCAGTAAAAAAGAAACATCATTAGGAAAAGATACTCAATGCTTCTTGGTCCCATTTACCTCTGAGGATGCGGTAGGGTTGTAACGAGGGATACTCATAGACTATGACGTTGGGCTGGTTTCCCTTTTCTGCTACAGCGAAGTATTTCCTGTTGGGGTGTACCTTCACACACACAAACATCAATTATCAGTAGTAATCAAGGAGACCAATACATGGATACACATTTACAATTAAAAGAATAATTGAAATATTTATCTTAAATTTGGAACAAACAGTGAGGAATGTAACTACCAGCTAGTACAAATTACTATACAAGAGTACAAGAGTTTTGAGGTATTTTACTTTGATCTCTCTTTTCTCTTTTAAATTTTGAAGACAAATATTGTACTTTTAACTGTATTAATCAAGTTATATGTAACTTTGCAGATTAAGATTATGGAGTGTTGAAGTATGATGTAAAACCAGTGAGATAATTTTGTGGGTGGGACATTTTGTGAGACCACAGACTGGAGGCTACAGCCAGAGCAGTTTCATCAGAGTCAATCTGATGAATTTTTACACATCAAATCCAAAAAATGTCCACGCCAGTGACTAGTCTTTCCCCTATTTGTGTGTGTTCTTGCACCATGTACATGCAGATGCAGGGTCTATCCCTTATATGTTTGCATAAGAGATAAGAACAGCATATTTGTATACGGCATTTCTGAGAAACTTTACATAACGTTCATATTTTGAACTCTTTATTTTGATTAACACTATATTATACAACTGTAGGCAGGATCAAATTGTATGCTCTTAGATGTATTCAAACTGTAAATCAAATCTGCATCTGAACTGCAATCAAGTGAAACATATTTAATAATTAAACTTCCTTAATTTTCACTCCAACTCTCAATGTTTTTTTACTTAAAGATCCAAATGCTACTCTTTCTCTCTTCTACTTTCCTGTCATCTCTCTACTGCTAGCTACAGTAAGAAAGGCATAAAGGCCCAAATGGTAAAAAAAAAAAAAGAATAACTTTATTAAACAATCCTAATGTTTTGTTTTTTTCAATTTTAGCTCCTGAACCACAAACTATACCTCCCTTTTTCCTTAAAATGTAACTGGGTAACTGTAAATTAATCAGGCCCACATGCTACTGGAGCCTCAAAGTGACTTCTTTCCTGATATGGCATGTCAACCGTCACACATCTTACTGTGATGGAGCCGATTCCTCCTCCGCTGCAGGAGCGGAGGTATTTCTGCTTTTTGGTGCAGAAGTCCAGCAAGACGAGTATATTTCCCGCTATGAAGATCAGAGTTGTGTCGTCGAGCAGCTGCAGGTTCCCCCTGCGCCCACTGTCATAACCGAATGAGTGACTGAAAGCAGGACAGATTAAGGATTTACTTCAGATTATTTTATTATGATGCCAAAGGTCCTATAAATATTCACAATACCAAACGATTGTTTACAACAACACATCTGTACCTTGTCCTAAGTTATCTCTACTCTACTAATTACAATTGAATTAGAAATATAAGTAGTGACACATTCACCAAAAAATACTATTATGAAATTAGTATGTATTTATATTGTACCATTATATTTTTAGCATTTTGTGTTTGTGTATCATAATATTGTTATAGTAATAGCAATAGTAATACGGTTCATATGTATATGTATTACATATTAGACTACATTATGCATGTTTACCAATACATGTATTTTTATTATTCATACCTGGACATATAAAATAATTGTTAAAAATAATCTCATCCTCAGGCTGTACATAAGCATATGTATAAAACAGTCATCCTTCATACAAGCCGTATTTCCAAAAATGGGACACTGTAAAACATAATTAGAAACTGTGAGGATGTGAATCCCATATTTAACTTAAAATAGCATCCCCATTTTGAATTTGATGCCAGCAACACATTTCAAAGTAGAGAGCAAAGCTAATATTCAAAGAAGTATACCAGAGGTACAGGAGGTTCTCTGGGATTTCAGAATCGGGCGTGACAAACGGTCTTGAGTGAATCTCCTCATAATTGTAGTACTTGTCTGCAGGGAGCGTGTTTGATTCCTCCTCTGCTGCCTGCTCCTTTACTTGGTTCTCACTATGATGTCCTGTAAGAGATTAATATTTTTGCATTTTCCCCTCAAATTCTTATTAATAAGACATAAGAAATGCATATAATTTAGCTTGTGTAATAATTCATTGCTTTTTTGACATATCTGGGTCATGACCAAGACTATAAAGCCAAATGAAATAGCTTTTCTTCATACAGTACATTTAAATTCTCGATCAGAGTGGAAACATCATTATTTATGTCATTTAACTCCTCCTTCCTTTTGAATGAAATGATGCTTTGACTGCAGCCATCAGTTCTTATATACCTGAAGCTTAAACAATGTACACATTTTTTTCACATATTATTATTCACATTCAGATTGACTTGCTGATTCTTTTACTGGTTTTCAAACACTCGATAGTCTAACACCTGACATCTGACATGCTTTCCATGTAACTCCCCATAATATTATAATATTATAATCAATATGTAATATTGATTGATGATTTGCATGGCGGCTTTTGCTCTCTGAGTTACCTTCATTAGTGCCTTGCAAGGCTGTCTCTGAACTCTCAGCCTGTTCGTCAGCTTCCATCTGTAAAACAAACAGGAACAGGTAGATTTATATACAAATGTATCTCCACCCTCCGAGCTGAGGACAAAGGTGTGACAACGAAGCAGAACACTGTGTTCTTAAGTATTAACGTTTCTGCCTCAACTTTGACTGTTTTTTTAGTCTGTGCTAACTTCATTTGCCTCAAGAAATTAAAAAATTCTTAATTCCGTTGTAGTGTGGAGACGTTGCCAGGAGACAGCAAAAACAGCTGCAAAGCCTGCTGGATAATGTAGTTCTGAGTATCATCTGAGGGCCATGAACAGGTTCCGTTCTTTAATTAGGCTAACTAATATTAAGAAGGATGAACTTAACAAAACGGACTTTGTATTCCTTTAATGGTTTTAGGTTTTGCGTACATTTTGCTCGTTAGTGTAGCCTTAGAGACGAAGTTTATCCTTTGGTCTGTACATTTAAATGCCTCATGTAAACAAACATGGCCGCTGTACGTTTGGAGCGCGTCTGCAGTCAGCAGGAGAGGGGCGGGACTTGTCCGAATCACAAACGTTTAAACCCAAGGCAAGATTTTATTCACGTTAATAGTGCATGTCTTCCGTTCGCATTTGACTTTAACTTCCAGGAAAGGAGAGAGTGTGGAAGAAAATTGGACAATCACTAAGTTTAACCTGAATGAAAATAGCTTTACCTTGTCTGTGAGCACTCCTGTCTGGGTAGTTTTCTCGTCCGAAATTGGCTTCACGTCTACACTTAATTACGTCTTTTAAGTTTCATATATATAAGAGTTTAATCTCACATCAAAGACATGCACAGTAGCTTGTAGCGATATTGTTGTAGTTGTATTATAATATAATGCATTGTTGACATTATAATGTCAAATCCAATCAAATTTTATTTGAATTGCCCAAAATAACAAATTACAAATTGTCTCACTGGGCTTTCACGTGTAATAGATGTCATTGTGTATGATATGTGTCTCTTTCTCACTATATTTGAATGCACATAAATATACACAGATAATAACATATTACATGTAAATAATAATGAGTAATACTGTACAGTATAATGCTAAACAGACAGCTGTGGGGATGAGGGACCCTCAAAAGCACTCCTTATTACACTGTGGTTAATTATATGATAAAATAGAATTATATTCTCCAATCTTTATAAGTGGTTGTTGAACATCATGTTTTAGTCTTAAAGGTTTAACCAGATATAATTACAGAACGGAAAATGTACACAAACATTTTTTGCAAGCTGAATCCATATACTGTTAAAAAAAAATAACAATGATTACATTTTAATTAGCTCGAACCTGTATGGAATTTCTTGAAAGTAAGGTTTGTTTTAACAACTTTCTTATTTATAATGCTCTTTTTCACGCTAGTAAAATAGCTGCAAAGCATATTGGTGTTCAGTTTGGAGTCTGTCCACTTCTTGTGGAATTTTCCCAAAACAAACCATATAACAACATTATACCAATAGCAATTAAACCTCTTCCAGTGTATTACTTATACCAAACTTATTGCTGGCCAGGCTTTATGACAGTTAATTTCCCCATAATGAATTCCAAAAATAATCTTCATGAGGGTAGATTTACAGTTTTTAGTTAATATCTAATACATCTACTTTAGCATGTTTTCTTTGTCATATCTGTTTCCCCAATAAAAATACCACTATTAAATAAATCCATTATTGAAACACTCATTTCTGAGTCTCTAAGAAGCTCCAGCTGACCCTTTGCATCACATCAGCAACACACTTAAGTGACTGCCAGTTAGAATTTAAAAGGAAACTTTTATTATTCAAATAACTGCTCCCGAACATTGACAAGATGTTGAACCAGTGCACAAATGTAGTACCGTGGAAAATCAAGTTCTTGTAAAATATTGATTCTTTTTTAGAGAGAATTCTCATTTTACAGTGTAGAAATTGGTGAAAAGTTTTGTTTGTAACTTTGTGTTGATGATTTTTCATTAAATTTAAATAGGAATTTGGTTCCACCTATAAAATTAAGAATATACTAGGGAAAAGTATCCAGATGTTGTCCTTTTCTTCGTTCAAATTAGATAACCAGTTCATTTTGAAAGTATTATTAAATGCTTCGACTTATACCTATGCATACTTTATAACTATCACTTTGAAACAGATGATGTATACCCTTGTTATTATTTTTACTGAACTACACCGTTGGTGGTAATACACTGACTGGTGAGTCCGACAAACAATTTTTAACGTTCTGATATAAAATAAGTTCCTATTCTGCTACTTTGTGGCGATGCAGAATTGCGGTAACATCCGACGTTTTACGGCAGCGTCGCTTCAGTCTGATTGGACGTTTTGTACCGTAAACCGTGCTGGTTGGAGACCACATGAGCACGGCTGGGACAACGTGTGTGCATCTGAAATGTAAGCAACATGAGCAGAAACATCACATATTGCGTTATTGTTTGAGTTTACAGTAAAGAGAAACTCCACATTTATATGTAATATTGTTGTATGTCTGTTGGCGTTCATTTCATAGCGTGATAAGCTTATTAAGTTAACGTCGGAGACACTGTCCAGCTAAAAGTAGTAACAACACAAGCTGGTACCAATCCAAATTCTAATGTGACATTTCAAAAAGATTGTACATAGAAAACATTTTTAAGTATTAAAAGAGTAACGTTACTGAAGGAAATAGTCGGTTACGCTGACTGATGGAATCTAAAGACGGCTCATTGTAATAACCTAGTTTGTAGTCTCTCTGCGAAGTAACTTGCACTTCCGGCTATATATCTTATATCGTGTTTGCATGTTTTGAAAATTTTAAACATTATTCAATCGTCCTAATTTTGAAATAAATTTTAACCTCACGTTCGTCTCTATGAACGTGTCATTTTTTTTTAAGGGAATATTCCTCTTCTCTGCAAATTAATTTCCACCTAATATCATTATTCAAACCAAAATTCTAATGGTTTTGTGTTTTGTTATACTTCATCATGATATGTCACAAAATAAGCCTGAGATGCTTCAATTCTATGAAGATTGTTTTGTAGCCCAGATTTCTCACTAGTTTTTCTGCTATTGTCTTGTCTCTCTCACTCTGTCTCTTTTGGATGTACATTAGGATGGAGGGTAAAACAAAGAAACCCTTCTCTCCGAAAGGTGGGAAGAAGTTTACACAGAAGGGAAAAGGTGAGCTGAAACATGAACCTGCCATGTGTGCCACATCATCGCTTCAATCCAGGTTTTTCATTGGCATGTTTCAATCTGTGCAGATTCAATGGGGACCAAACTCGGTGGGAAATCAGGCCATAAACCAGGCGGTAAAAAGCCCTTTAAACCATACAACAGTACAGAGAAGAAGAACAGACCAGGGAAAGCTGCAGATGGTGTGAAGAAGCAGAACAAATTAAATTTCTCCCAAACCAACAAGGGGTCACAGAAGAGGAAAATGCCACATTTTAAAGGGAAAAAAAGAGAAGAAGATGGTGAAGGTGAGGGAGGACCTTTTGGGTCCCAATATAGTTTTACATGTATTACTTATTTTGCTGCTGAACTGTTGGACCGATTTTCACAATCAGCTGTTTTTGTGTATCGGTCCTTCCTGGGTGCACAGTTAGCTTGGAGCTAACTAGTAGCTTTGAGCCAAATGAACCCATTTTCCCCTTCCCAAAAATTAGAGAAGTAATTCGCTTCGTTCATGACCAGTGTTTAGTGCAAATCAAAATTCCATTATCATCATTAAAACAAATGATTCATTAGCTAACCTTTAACAAAACGGACAATCTTACAGCAGTAGCTTTGATAAACAATGTAATATTTTTAGCATATTGATGAAAAGAATTTTCACAAAATGTACTAAAAATTCATCTTTGAAAGATATCATCAAAAAGGTACTTAGGTACTTAATTATGCACATCATATAGCAACTGGAACAACATTAAACACGCCCAAAACATTAGGAATACCACTGGTTATAATACACCCTTTACCTAGCTTGAATCACTCATTCAATGCAAAATATTGACTGCATAAGTAAAGATTACATTCAATGACAATTTGAATGTTCAGTGCTGATATTTTCTGAATGAACTCTGCAAAACACAAGTTCTCTACAGCATTTGTTTCTGATTAAGTTTTCTGATTTTATCCTCTCCATTGCTGATCAGTATATCTATTGCTGGGTCCATTACAAGATGTTCTCAACCCACATGTATTTCTTTTAACGTAGATCATTAGATAATTAAAAAAAAAACCTGGCTAATGTCAATCTACCGTATTTAAAGCAAAACAATAGTTTTAAGTCTGAACTTTAACTCTAGTTCCTCTACCGCATGGATTCAGTGTCAGGCTTAACTTGTTAATTATATCTTATTGTTCAATTAGAGTTCGCATGATAATTAATTTCTGTGTGTGTTTGTGGTCAGGTCCGGTGGCTAAAAAGATGAAGAAAGGGGAATTTAAGCCGAAATTTAAGGAGATGACGAAGGAAGAGCTGAACTTGAACAGGCAGCAGAGGAAGAAGGAGCTGAAGAAGACCAGGCAGCAGGCGGAGAGGAAGGATATGTTCCAGATTATCTGCCAGGCGAAACGAGTGTGGGGCGACTTGAGAAGGTACACACATACACACACTCAAAGTATTGAGTTAAACCCTATGTCTGATATAAACAGCTGATATTGAAAATACAAATTGGAACCTGCTTGTTGAAGATAATCCACAAACCTTGTTATAAGGAGTTTCATGTAGGAACAATTTTATTTCTAAATTACAGTGCAGAAGGAAGCATACATGTAGTCATTGATGACATGCTAGCTAACTTAGATAAACAATCCAGCAAGTGTTACAGCTCAGTTGAGGAGACGCTGTTTATATCCCTGTCTTAAGCCTCCTGTCACAAGTAGATGGCTGTTTCCTTAGAAAGAAAATAGGTCCTACACGAAAAACCATTCACAAAAATCTTGACAATCTTATCTTGAGTAACTATGTCATGGTTTCTGGAAAGAAACATTCCTGTGGTGTCTTTATTTTTGGTTCTTTGAGCACCACAAGTAATATACCATCTGGTTCCATTATACTGGACAGAAGGCAGACATCTTTACAGACCTCAAAGCTGAACAACTTGCACTAAAACAATCCACAGTAGGTGAATAAATAGCTGCACAGGTAAGAAGAATAGTATGTATTTTTAATTTCAGGGTGAACTGTCCCTTTAAATACAGCTAATCTTGTGAAATTATGCTAATTGCATAAAACAATTTGATTCATTCTCCACCCCAACTCGGTTTCATTTTATCCATCAATCCGACTTTATTCATGTAGCTCTTTTCATACAAAGATTGAAACACAAAGTGCGTTACACAGTAAAACGCTACAACCACTAGTGTGTTGTTGAGTGGTATACTCAAGGCTGGTGCTGATGTAGAGGGCTGCAACAAAAGGAATGCAGACAGGAAAAAATTAGGTTTCAATTTACTAGAACACATTGCACCGACGAATCAAATGTGTGGTAGCATGCTGTTAGCTTTGTATTGTCTTGGCGTGCCCGCTCACTGACAGAATTGATTGTGTCTTTTAACAGGAAGAACTGTGACGATGACTTGAAGAAAAAGCTAATGAGGGAACTCCATGAACTGATCCAGGGGAAGATGAAACAGGTGAGTCTTCCTCTGCCTGTTTGTCATGTTCACTCAGAGTCAAACAGTGCATACCACACTGTGTAAGGATTTCGTATGGATGCATTGTCTTGAGGGGCCGCTCTTATTTTATTTTATCCTTCTGCCATAAAATGTACAAATAAAAAGGGTTTATTTTTACTTACCTTTTAAAGGATAATTCTGTTGTCTTTAGTAATGAAAACATTTGAGTCACCAAGTCAGTATCTAAGATTTGGGAACATGGATGGTCCATTAAAGAAAGGAAGAAACATGAGTTGTCATACAGGAAGCATCTCACATTGTTATGCTGAGGTGAAGTATCTCTAGAACTGATGGAGAGCCAGGTTGTATTTTGATTTAACGTTCTTCAATCTTGTCCCTCCAGATAGCGTTTGCTCATGATTCTGTGCGAGTGCTACAGTGTTTCATTCAGTTTGGCAGCCATGATCAGAGACAGCTCGTGTACGAGGAGCTCAAAGGTGAGCGAGCACATTTTGCTTCCTCTTCTGCCACTTTTATTACTATGACTGTCATGTTTATACTTCTGAGTCTTATCATCATTGAACAGCTGAAGATGGTTGCTGCCATCATTGTGTGCTTATAATGGCTGGTGATTTCAGCTGTATAGTGTTGCTTTTTTTAAATTATTATTCATGCGTGCATGTTTGGCATCAGTATACAAACTATTATAATAAGAAACTGAGGAGAATAATGTGCCATCGCGTTTGTTGTTTTAGCACTGACACACAAAGAAATGCTGTAATATTGTAATTTTATCAGACCCATTGGAGAAGTGTGTTCATGTGGCATCAGAACACAACTATTATAGGAGTGTTAATTGGCACTAAAACATTTGGTAAATACAAGCATTAAACTTAAAACTGAAGTCAGTTTCACTAGTTTGTTTCAAGTTCTTTTCTTTCTTTCTTTCGGTGAGTATTTCACAGAATGATGACGAAACAACGTAGCACATGATTATTTGATTTATAAGCACTCTATCAGAACAGAAACCAAAACTCAATTAATACTGAATATCCAATCTCATAATCAACCAGGACGATTTAGGGTGTCAGAGTAAAGCACCTTATCAATTAGCCGTGTTATCTCATCTCCCACAGATGACATCATTGGTTTGTGTAAGTCTCAGTACGGCAGACATGTGGTGAAAAAGCTGCTGATGTACGGGTGAGTACGGTCAGCAGATTGGCCTCTTCTTATCCTCTCCTTCTTGTCACTTTCTGTGATTTTATTCATGCAGCACCTTTTAAACGGGTGACATTAAACTTTAAATTAGAGTTCTCTTAAGTGTCACTAAAGAGATTGATTGCATGGAAATAAGAACCCTTAACGCCACTCACCAGGTGTGGGTTGTGTGATTTTGGTTAAATTATTGTTTATATTGTTAGAATTACTAAATCGTAGTAATGAAGGAGAATTTATGATACCTCTCTTTTGTCAGACATCCAAAAATGTTGATTTAGAAAAGTTCCTGTCAGCATTTCAGTAAATGCTCCATGGACTGTGAAAACACCAGGGACAGTGATTTAAAAAATAAACACAGGATTTTCTTTCCATCACTGACAAACATAGTGCATGTACGAGTTGCCGTGTGTGTACTTTGTCCACAGCAACAAGGCGCTTCTTGCGGCCGTGATGGGAACCTTTAAAGGACACGTGCGGCCGATGCTTCGGCACGCTGCCGCTTCGTCCATCATTGAGTACGCCTACAATGACAAAGCCCTGCTCGCACAGAGACTCATGCTCACTGAGGAGCTGTATGGGAACACCTTCACCGTCTGCAAGGTCCGCACAAAAACACACACACGTAATTATTCCACACCATATTTGAGTGATGCGTCACTCTGCATTACTGTGTGTGTGTGTGTGTGTGTCAGAGAGAGAGAGAGAGAGAGAGAGAGAAATATTGACTGCTCACCATCTAAACACTTGTTTGTGTCCAGTCGTCAGTGTGTAACACCATCGAGAAAGTTCTAGAGGGGAACCCGGACAAGCTGAACGGCATCATCGACGAGATGAAGCAGATTCTCACACCCATGGCTCAGAAGTAAGATGATTAAAGTAAAGAAGAAAACACATGAGCATGCAGTGACAAGCGTAAAACACTGGTACGTGGAGAAGTGTCACTTGTCTGTGCAGGGAAATATTTTTACTCAGTGGATTACCAACAGGAGGTCACAGTCAGAAGAGTCAGTGTGTATGCTGGTAACTGACGAAACAACAAAATGTGCTTCCACGTTCTTTCCTCTTCTGTGTTTAATATCACCTTATGAATCTGTCAATTACAGCAGACACAGTTTGTAGCATTAAGTTCTCTTTGGGTTCTGAATAATGCTCATGGGTGTTTTTTCCTGATTACAGAGAGTTGACCTATTTAATTGGTAAAATAATGTTTGCCAAAGCCTTACACAAAGAAAAGAGAATAGAAACACGCAAATAGACACAAGGCAACGTTGTATTATTTAACATAAATGCAATTACTTTTCTGATCATTTAATCTGATCTTTGTTTTCACATTAAATTTAATAGCATAGTTTCACAATTTCCCAGAGGCCAAAGTGACGGCTTTGAATTGCTTCTTTTTTCCTCCATTCAACAGTTCAAAATTCTTTACTTATATCTATTGTATAAAGCATCAGCAACAACATTTAAGAGGCTATATATACTGTATACATCTCTAAAACAATCAACTTATTGGTTGACTGACGTTGCAGCTTTGATTTGATTCATATATAGTATGTTTTTTTCCACTAACTTATCAATTTGTCATGTTTCAGAGAACAAGTGATCAAACACTCTCTGGTCCATAAAGTCTTCCTGGACTTCTTCCTGTTTGCTCCCGACAAACAAAGGACGGTAAGCATCTCATCTCATGTAATGTTAAATGTTAAGATTACTGTGGGACATTTCTGTCATGGTGATCTTAACAAATGCACAGCGTGTCGTGAAATTAAATTAAAACACGATCGTAGAAAATATAAGTAAAGGAAGAAAAACAGAAGTCCTGAAAGATGGCAAGGAAACATCCAAAAACAGTTTCAAACAAAAGGAAAAAGAGACAGTTTTATAAATATTACAGTTTCTTTGACTTATTAATGCTTAATGTGGCGTGTTCCTTCTATGTATTTGTTCTGTGACCAGGAGATGATCGAGTCCATCAGAGAGTCAGTCGTCTACATGGCTCACACACATGATGGAGCACGAGTGGCGATGCAGTGTCTGTGGCACGGGACAGCCAAGGTGCGGGCACACACACACACACACACACACTGAATGGTTCGCAAGTTACCACCCGGATCTGTAGAGAATTTTCAGTGGCAGGAAATACGGTTTTAAAGTAGAACAAATGTTTGGTGCACGGTGTCTTTGTTTTGAACAAAACCTGTTCATGTTTCAGGACAGAAAAGTGATCATCAAGACGATGAAGACATACATGGTGAAGTTTGCTACGGTGAGTTCTCAGTGCTGCTGTTTGTTCACAGAAACAAGCTGTGAATACTCTGAGCTAAGAGGATGTTAGAAAAGATGTCATGGAAGAATTTACTAAAACAACATTTTTTACGTCAGCTTGTTTAAAAAGTTTACTCAGGGACTTAGTCAAAGTGAGACTATTGGCTCATTCGGCCAGTTTTCGTAGCTGAATTGTTGGTGTATATCTTGGTTCAACGACTGTTGAGTCTTTTCTAAACGCTTGTCCGTGTGGAACTGTTGGTTCTCAGGGGGAGTTTGGTCACCTGGTTCTTCTGGCCATATTCGACTGTGTGGACGACACGAAGCTGGTAAAACAGGCTGTGCTCTCAGTAAGTCTGAAGTCACTGGGATTTGAAGGTCTTTAATAAACCATCCTACTGACTTTTTTCATAGTATGTTGTGAAAGCTTATTTAACGAAGCTGTCGTTCTTTTGGAGATGTTCAAAAATCTAAAACTGTCATCTTCCGCTTTCAGGAGATCTTGTCTTCTCTGGGTGACGTCATTAATAATAAGTACGGCAAGAAGGTTTTATTGTATGTATTGAGCCCTAGAGACCCTGCTCACCTCCTGCCAGAGATCATCAAGGTGCTTGAAAAAGGAGATGGAAATGCAACCAGGTATGGGGGTGTGTGTGTGTGTAGGTGTAGGCCAGATCTTCGACAATAATTCTATTGCTGTTAAAAAAAAAAGGGGGTAACTGCTGTCAGTAAGAGAGGGAAGGAAGTACATTGTACAATGTCTACAGCTGTGTATAAAAATTTTAGTAAAAAATAAATTAGACAACTGCAACAAGTTGCTTTATTTAAAAATGTAATGAAACACACTGACATCACCTCTGTCCTCTCCTCAGTAAAAAGGACACTGCGGTCCGGAGGAAGGAGCTGCTGGATGTCGTCTCCCCAGCGCTCCTGGACTATCTCCGTGACAACGCTCATACCATGGTGACGGACAAGGCAACTAGTGTGACCATCAGCGACATCCTGGCATCAGCGGGCGGGGACCTACGGCCCGCCATGACAGCTGTGGCTCAGCTGGCCAATCAGGAGTTAGTGCCAGGCGGAACGAATGACCAGGTAGGGTGTGTGTATGTGTGAGCAGTTTCAGTGCAGTTCCCTTTTAAACATCAACCATTGTTGTCATGAACATGTTAGCATGCTGACGTTATCATTTAGTAAGCAAGACTGTGGATTTCAGGCAGTCTTATATCAAATAAAACCATTAGCTCTTTTACTGCCAGAAACAAAGGTGTAAACCACCGAGGTGCTACCACCTTACTTTGAGGAACGTAAACATCTTTACTGTGATCTCACTTGTCAAAATGTCTGAAATGTTAAAGGAAGGCGCAACATAAATCTTAATGAAAAACAGAAAATCAAACACAACAGAGGTTTTAATAAGCAGCCGCAACCATTTATAGTACATTCTGCAACTGCATGAGGGCAATAACAGCAGCCGGCAGTAGGCTATACGTGCCATTCAGGCCTGAAGTGTCGCCATCATGAACACCACTCTTGCTCACCACTTGCTCAGACAATATTGGGTGATTTCAGATGTTTTATGTCATTGTGACAATACTTTTAGTGTGGCTCGTAATCATCTGTGAAGAATGACGGGCTTCCTTGTGATTCGCTTAGAGCAATTTGTTATAGCTGTTCGGCTATCAGCCAAAAAGCTACCAACAGTACCATCTAGTGCAAACAGTGCAGGAAACACCTCACAAATTAAGTCCACAGACATTTACTGACAGTCCAATAAGGGCAGACTTGGTGTGTCATGGCCTCATTCACTGACGGGGATAAATATCTGGTTGACTTAAGGACAGGGTTTTAAAATTTAAAATTTCTCCAAATTAGAGACAGCAGTGTGGCAGGAACTGCTCCGCTGAAGGCACCGCAAAGTCTCAATGACTCGCTGCATTTAAAACTTAAAAAGTTCATATGTGGTTGCAATATAATGTTGTGATATTGTTAAACCTTTTTAATAACGCACCAGGTAAGAGGGTTCCGTGTACAGTTTACAGCATTAGTTCTATGATGATTTCTGTAATATCTAAGCAAACCATTATATTGTTATTGAAGTATCCCTAACCGAATCGGATGTAATGGACTCTGGAGAGCTGTAGACCTTCCCAGCCCTGGCTGGTTGTATG
>KV751320.1:15725023-15749546 GCA_001698575.1 Mola mola | reverse complement strand
CACAGATAATCTGAAGAGCTGGGTCAAAGTCAACAGAGGAGCCATGGTTCTCTGCAGGTCAGTGAACACTGGGCTCACCCAGATTACTGTTCTGATCTAAATGTCTTCACCTTGTGCATCTACCCTGTTGCAAAGGAGGTGAATGGTGCTCACAATATTCAGAGGCGTTCCCATAGTGTCCCAGTGACTATTTCATTATTTTCTCCGGAGAAAACTGTTGAGCAAAATCAGAATTATTCAAAGTAACATTGTGAGTTATCAAATCTATCCTATTTTTAAATTAAGCAGGACCATAAAGAAAACGTTATAGATAGGTATGTTTGGTGCTAACAGTCATGTCATTTACTGCATGATAGGAGGAAACTTGTTATGAGTGAAATATTTCGTTGTGATTTTTATTTTTTCCATGTGAGCGCTGTGTCAGCATCTAACACACCGATTGATTTGCAGTAGAACCTGTAATCATCCATAACTCTGAGTCAGGTTTTGTTAATGTTTATGACATAATTCGAGGTACATTACACATAGAGTAAGTGGCTAACTCTAACCTTATTAAAGTGGAAGGATTAATAATACACGATGTGTTTGTGTGCAGCCTCCTGAACAGCTGTGACAAGTCTGTGGCTGCTGACGTTAAGGCAGCGCTGGAGTCCATCAAATCAGACATCAGCAGCTTCAGCAACAACAAAGGAGCTGAGATCCTGCTGGAGAATCTGAACAAGTAGACTTTTTTATTTAAGACTACTGATGGGAAGGGCAGCAGTCTTATTTTTCCAAAAAATGCAGATGGAACTGCCACCTTGTTTGTCCCAGCAAATTGGAATATTTGCAGGAAGAGATACGTCCCGGAACACCATCATTTGGACACAAGTTCTTGTAAAAATGTCAACAATTCAGTATGGTGAAAAATGAAAAAAAGAAAAAACCTGTTCTCTTGCAGCATCCAACTGCACAGATGCCTCTTGTTGCAGGCATTTATTTTCCACTTGCACACAGAACAGTCCGCACACGAGTAGCACAAATAGTTTGTCATTCACTCTTCACTGTTAAGCTACTCTCAGTGAAAGTTTTGTGATGCTCTGTGATCTGCTGCAGGTTTTTAAAGTGAAACTTTTTTTTTTTTTTCTGTATGGTAGGAGTCAGTGTTGTGGCAATTTGAAGAAGTTACCATGAAAACACAGGTGTTGAGTTTGCATTGACAGCAACTAAAAACAGCAGATCTTGGGCAACATTTAAAAAAAAAAAAAAAAAAACCCAAAACATTTATAGTCAAGACACCAGTGGAGCTTTGTCCAAATGACACATCGCCGTAATCCCGTAGCATTTTGTCCAGAGGTATGGGGACCTGGGTGAGCTTCATTTGGCTTCACAACGTGGACAAATGAAAAAAAACTAAGCCATCTTCACATACAACCTTCAGGATCCTTGAGTAAATTTGAGTGACCCAGCCAGCTTTGACTGACTTATTTGTATTTTAACTTGTGATAATTGAAAATAAAGATTATACCTGTATCACTTATACTTTTTACCTAGATTGCTTTCAAAGTTTGAGCTATAAAATTTTATAGCTGCACACTGAGAGAGATGGTGGGACAGAGAACCATGTCTAATATCCATGATCAAGATGTTCCCGTCAACATTTGATTTATTTGTGGATTACAGACAGAACACACAGCTGTGGTATACACATACATTCAATAGTGAAGGTGTATAGAGAAATTTGGCAATGCAATACATTGTTATAAAAATTTCTGTCATTCTGGAATATGCTATAAAGGAATAGGGTGGATGAAAGGATGCATAATTAAATAGGCAGTAGAGTTTCTTGCTGTAATGTTAAAAAGATTAACAAAATCCTCCAGTAAAGCCACATGAAGACATTTTGATCTTCAGCCTTGCTCACTGTAGGTGGAAGTTCTCGGCTCAGCGACGTCTTCGCAGCACTCGGCCAACCTCTTTGTGGCCCTCCTGGCGAAATGCATCTTCCCGCGAGCCTTGGTGACAGTGGTGTACTCCTGGGACTTGAGCTTGGCGTAGTAGTCAGAGAACTTGTTGTAAAGGATGGAGATAGGCATGCCATTGAGGATGACGCCGAAGGAGATGCAGGCGAAAGCGAAGATGCGGCCCAGGTTGGTCTCAGGGAGCATGTCGCCATAGCCCACAGTGGAAATACTCACCTGGAGGATGAAAGAAAAGCAAAACTCAAATGAGACACTGACATCTTTAAATATCTTCTGTTTATCGCAGCCCTTTCTATAACTGTTCCACTCCACATGAACTCACATCCTTTAAAAAAAAAAAAAAAAAAAAAAAACTTAATCTGACACTTTAAGAATCAATATCAATACAATTATTTCTGCTCCTCCCCTAACCATCCACGAACTTTGTTACTTTGTTGAAGTACGGTTGTTCCATTATTTCCCTGTGGTGCATCTCTTTTCTTTGTTCTTGTTTAACATTTTAGAATTACTTATTTTACATTTCATATTTACCAGGGCTGAGTAAAACAAAGATTCAGCAATGTATTTTATTTTTTCCCTCAGTATCAATTCAGAAAATCCTGAAATCAATTTCTGATGTAATGAAGCCCCACTCATGGGAGCATTATATGGTTGCTGCTATATGGAGGCCCCATTTGACCAGGAGTCTATTGTTTCTTAAACATGTCGTAGGCTCTGATTTTAAATGTTACTACCTGCCACTGTTGCCACATTAAAAGCCACAGTGTATTACTGATTAGATAGTGAAGCATATTGAATCAGTATTTAACGGAACTGTGATCCAAAGAAGTGAGATTGAACTGAATTATGAGGTCCTTGACAATTGCACAAATGTATAAATATTGCAACTATTGGAACTACTACCACCATTATTGTGATATCACTAAAACTATATAAACATCTATTTAAATCAGGTTTACAGTTCTGTTTAGTATGAAGAATGTTGGGTCATTTTATCAAAGGATAAACTCTCTCACTGGGCGAGGGACTAATAAACAGTTCTCTTGTCTGTATATGATAATATGTCCAACATGTCCTCAGAGCCAAAACAGGATGCAGCTCAGCTACAGGGAAGACAGGGTTTGGAGATCGAGATCTACTTACTCAAACTTCTTAACCACATTATAATGATATTTCAGCTGATAGCAAAATGACCTCCTTGGCGTTTCCACATCCAACATTTTTATTGTTCGCGTGATCCAAATTTTCAAGGATTCAGTCCAGTCTGAATCGAGGTAGATTAGATTTTAAATCCTTGTTGTATTTTGGCAGTGTTCAGCTTGCAGTGACCAGAATGACATTTACTTGTGAACACTCGCAGAGAATGATGGTGCGGTGGCTTTAGATGAGAATACAGACACAGACTGAACGTGAGTGTGTGGACTCACGGCGGCCCACCACCATGCATGCGGCATGGAGGTGAAGTTGGTGTTGTAGACGTCGCGCTCCACTGTGTACACCATGGCTGAAAACATGAAGATTCCCATACCAATGAAGAGCAGTAAACAGCCCACCTGCACACACACACATTTTAACACAATTTTTCAACACATATGTGTGGGTCTTCACTGTTCTGCCTCCAGTTTCACACATTCTCAACCTTATCCCTGTGTTTCCTGACACGAGCTTCAGGAGTGGGCTGACCTGCTGGTAGCACTGTCTCAGTGTGAAGCCGAATGCTCTGAGGCCGGTCGAGTGACGAGCCAACTTCAAAATCCTGAAGATTCGCATGAGGCGCATGATCCTCAGAACCTGACCCACCTCGAAAAGGAAAACAAAACACAGACTCAGAACCAATAACTGCAGCTCAGTCAATTCAATAGTCACCCTATTACCTTTCCAACACGCGCCACAGTCTCGATGTCCCCCGAGTGCAGGTGCATGTCCTCGTCCTCGAAGCACTCCAGGATCAACTGCAGGTAGTGAGGCAGGATGGCGATCAAGTCGACCGTATTCAGCACGCTGCGTCCAAAGCGTCTGAGGTTGGGGGTGGACACCAGGCGCAGCAGGTACTCCAGTGTGAAGAAGGCAATGCACAACGTCTCCACGTACTCGCCGTAGAATCTGCCGCTGGGCTGACCAGACGCCGTCTGCACGAGGAGAGACATTTCACCTTAAAAATCAAAAATATTTTCCTTTAACCTGGTTAGATCACCATGGGAACTGATGCTGAAAACAAAGCTTGGCCCAGAGGAAGTTATGGTCGGAGTTTCAGATTAAATTACAGTACATACAGTAATGCAACACAAATTATATGCACATTGTGGTTTTTTTGACAGAGTTGCATGCATTTAGTTGGTCACAGAATATCTTTTTCCTTAACATATTAAGACTTTGATTTTTTTCATAATATAGGCTATTTATAAAATGACAGAATGTAAGTACAGTAGCTTGCAAGTGAAGCATCTCGAGGTCATAAACCCTTCCTATTCTGTTATATCTGGTAGGTAATATACTGTAGCTTTTAAATAAATACAATTTTCACAAAGATGTTTTTTGTCATTTCAGGTAGATTTATCACTCTGATGTATATTCAAGTGCTCACTTTTCTGATCAGTTCGGTTTTAGTTATTTGACTCGATCAAAAACATCATCAACAGCTAAACCTTGCTTGTATTTGGACAGCAACTTGATAACATGGTTTGGCTTTCCAGTCACTACTACACAGCCTCCAAATGACATCACCAGGGCAAGATGGTGGCGTTTGTACAGTTGGAGGAAGTGATGAAATGAAATATTTCTATCAAAGTTCCATGTAGAATAAAACAAGAATCTGAAATGTGCGCGGTTGCTTTGGGGTCTTTTTGACATTTACACACACCAAGAAGAAGATATCTCTACAGTCCCTGCAAACATCACATGGCTGGAGTTTAACACCCACAAAAGAACAATATAACACTCTCAAATTAATCTTCATCCTCCATACGGATCATCCTCACACTGACCTTACAATGCACTCATTTTGAAACCATTACAATCTATTCTTCGACACAAAATAAAACACATACTTTGTACTCCATCTCCTCCACTGTGTTGAGCGTCATGGCCACCAGCGAGATCAGCACAAACATGGAGGAGGCGACCCCCATCGACTTGGCGGCGACTGAAGAGAACGGCTTCTCCATCATGTTCCAGATTTTCCCCCGCGTTGGGCCGAAGGTCAGGTCATGAAATAATGTGTCGTTCTCCTCTATCTCCATCTGCAAAATTTGATTTTTTTTTCATAAATATGTAAATCAATATCAATATCTTTATCAAGAATAAAATTTAAAAAAACCTAATCTTAAAGAATGTGTAATTTAATGTATGTAAAAACAAAGTGTAGGGTGAACGTTAGTGTAAAAAAAAAAAAAAATGAAAAACATAAAATGAAGACACGTCACAAACTAATGGTAAGAAATCACAACAGGGCAGAAACTGTGTAAATCTGTTACAAATAAAAAAAAAAAAAAAAAAAAAAAGAGCTTATTGTCTGCTACCCATCTGCCAAGATGGCAGAGAGGAGCAGCGAGTCACAATGTAGGTCAGACAGACCTAGAGTCACCCGGCAGATTACTGCCAAAAGTGTCACAGGTGGAGCCGGAGAAACAAACTGCTGAAGCTGAGAGGCGATGACCTGATGACCTTTATATTCCAGGGCTCCACACACCTCTGCCAGCAGCTGCCTCTGGATCTTCAGCTGCTCGTTCAGCTCGTCCTGCCGCTCCTCGAAGGAGATGCGGCAGCAGCGCTGACTGTTCCTGATCCGGACGCCCCAGTAGTTGATCTCCTCTAGGAAGTTGCGAGGACACAGCTCATCTTTGATGCACAGCACCCCAGTTCTGACGGAGACACAGGCAGGATTTGTCTTCATGTGTTTTCTCAGTTGTTAACACTATATCCATGTTTACAGTACCGTTTGTATTTTACTTGTAGAAATTGAAGATGTTGTGGAAGATTTTAGGGTCACGGTCAAAGAAAAACTCTTTGCTCTGGACGACGTAGTCATCACACAGGTCCAGCTTTTTGCTGTGGTCTGTGTATGTGGCCAGCCGGCCGATCCTCGTCTTGGGATACCTTGCAGCTACTCTGTAGGGCAGGTGGTACGTCTGCACAGGAAGAAAAGTCAGACAAGTGAACTTACATGAAGCCGAGTTCAAACTAGAAGGCTTTGAACATTAAAAAGATTTATGCTTTATATCCACTACCCCTGGCAATAAATTCGACGATTTTGGTTAAATTGCAAAGATGATAGACATGATGTTGGATATTCACTATCTGCACTAACATCACATGGTTTACACTTTGAAACTGTGCTATAGGCTTAGGTTGCTGGGGGGACACCCCATGATACACTAAGCTCCTCTCTTCTCCTCCCCCTCTGACTATCTCTGCTCCTCTAATGGTCTATATTCTGACAAAACATACTAATTTTAATTCTTCCCCAGAGTCGTTGTGCTTTATCATCCTGCAGGTTTTCTAGGTTGCGGTGGGAGCTGCTGCTGTGGTCCTGCCTGACGTCTCCTGGCCACATCAGGACAGGAGATCTCGTGACTTCGATCCCAGGCTGGATTGTGCCGCACAAATCTGGATCCATGGATTATAATGACTTCTGGACCAACAGACTTCACCTGCGTCTGGATCACTAGACTTCAAATGCCTCTGGATTTATAGATTCCAAAGACTCTTGGACTCACTGACTTCATCAGCGACACACAAATCTGATACATGGACTATAACAACCTCTGAACCAACAGACTACTCCAGCTTCTGGGTCAAGAGGGTTCTCATACATCTGGATTTATAGACTCATGAGGACTTCTAACTCCTCTGTTATTGTCATGTTTTTGTGTTCTGTACAAGTGACATCTATTGCATGTCTGTCCATCCTAGGAAGAAGGATCCCTCTGTGGTTCTTCCTGAGGTTTCTTATTTTCCCTGTTTAGGGTTTTTTAATTTTTTACTCACCTGCTTCGAGGGTCTAAGGGCAGAGGATGTCACATCAAATCAAATCAAATTTTATTTGTATAGCCCGAAATCACAATTTACACATTATCTCACTGGGCTTTGACAAACTGTACAGATGTGACATCCTCTGCCCCACATCTGTATAGTTTGTGAAAGCCCAGTGAGTACATTTATAATTTGTGATTTTTACATAAATAAAATTTGATTTGATCTGCATTCTGGAAATTCTGTGAAATTAACTTTTGGTTATTTGACTTTTGGAAATTTCTGCAATGTGTGTCATATGGCACTACTGACAGGAGATGCAGCAAATAGTTAATTTCAAAATTATTAATGCATTAAGAATTCTAATAATGATGTAATTTCAGTCTGTAAAGGGTTTCAACTGAGTGAAAAACTGATACCATGATTCCTCCAAGCCTGTTGTTCTGTCTTCATATTTCTAAAAGGAAGCAGCACACAGAAGTCTTTCCACTTGACTACATTTTGGAGGCAAAACTTTGTACTTCACTGCATTCTTTTTATGTCATTTACTTAAAGAAGAAGAGCTAAATACTTAAAAAGCCCCCCCGCGACTCCTAACAGGATAAGTGGTAGAAAATGGATGGATGAATTCATTTCATTCTGTTCAAGTGAGTTGTTTGTTTACACTGATGCTTTTAATCCTAAAAAATGTCTGGATTTCATCATTGAAAGTTGAGCAGCGGCTTTTGTGTGTACGAGTGCAAACTCACCGTTCCTCCGACATTGATGTTGAGAGTGAGGTGTTTGGTTGGAGAAAGCAGCAGGCAGGGGGAGACAGGGTATTGATCCTGCTCCTCCTCCTCTTCATACTCCGCGTACAGATCATAGATGTCTCTGCACAGGTCCTGCACAAGTACAGCATTCATGCTGATGAGATCATTATGGGATGCTTGTATTCAATCTCAAAGATAATATATTTGGGTAACACTTAATTCTTTTGAAATCACAGTGTTGCAGTACAAAACAAGTGACAAACAATAGAGACATCACCATGTGCACATAAGGGAAAAAACATAACGAGACAAGTCCACAAACACTCAAAATTGGATTAGGATATTTTGTGTTGGGAGGAATGTATTGCTAAAGGAAATAAAAAAAAAAAAAAATGATAGGGTGTTTAAATATGAAGTCAGAAAATGTAAATGTGAAAAAAAAAAAAAAAAAAAAAAATGAAAAAAAAAAAAAAAAAAAAAAATGAAAAAAAAAAAAAAAAAAAAAAATGAAAAAAAAAAAAAAAAAAAAAAATGAAAAAAAAAAAAAAAAAAAAAAATGAAAAAAAAAAAAAAAAAAAAAAAAAAAAGTAAAATAAAATTTGTAAAGTGGGAAGGAGTGGTTTTCTGTCCACCTCCTTACTCCTCCTCCTCCATGTATTTCTAAATCAGATGATTAACTGATGATTAACATGGCTTATGAAGCAATTATTCATTTAAATAATTCATTGAGGGAAAAGGTTAGTTCTGTTTCCGACATCTCAAATATTTTGCTGTTTTTCTGCGATTTATATTAATGCAAACTCATTTGGTTCCGACAGTAGACCACATTAACAAGTAGCCATATAAATATCATCCGTTCATCCACAATAACAACACTATTGTGCTTTGAACGAATGAATTTTGTCCTAGTTATTCCAACTGATTTTCATTACTCTTTAAAAATAAAAAATAGAATCCTGCAAAATGAAGAGCAGAAATAAAAGATATAATAAATAATATCTGACCTGCATGGAGCTCCATGGTTTAACACGGGTGTTAGGCAAGTCCACATAGTCAGCCAGCTCTTCGATGGCCTGTGTCCGGCTGCCAGGCTTGTAACTGGGGAACAGGCTACTGCTGCGGGCTCTGAGGCGGGTCAACATGCTCACAGCTCAGTGATCAATAAACCTGCATGAAGACGCTAACGCCACCTCACGCACACAGACGACAACAGTACAGACATGCATGCACGGATGAGTGATTTGATATATTTAGAAAGAAATGAGGTCAACATACACACGGCTGACACACAGCCAGAGTGATGAGGTAGGAAGTGACTTGTCATCTAATGCAGCTGACTGAGATGATCTGGGTGCTTAAAGTTTTAAATACTATTATCCTCTTATTTCTTGATCCGACTCTTCTCCCACCAACTCCGACGTCTCATAACTTTATGTATGTGGCTGGACCACAGTGTTGAATTAAGATATAAAAATGTTTAATCATTTTGGTATTTTCCTGCATCCTTCTCAGTCACTCTAACATACCCTGCAAAGAATTGTGTGTCAGAACAGCTAGAAAAGCATCCTGAGTATACAGCAGATTGGGACCAGATGCCGTACATCCTGGGATCTCTGGCTTACTCTGACATGTATAAGAGCTAGGGATGATATTGGTGTCAGCCATTTTTTAAAAATATCAATATTGGTCCAATGAGCAGGTGCAATGTAAACACTAATGGTTTGTTTCAGAATGGTTGCAATTGGGTGCAATGTGATTCTCCCTCAGTTTCACAAGGTAAAAGCACCAAAAAAGCTGTTTACTGACTGCTAAATACACACAGAGGAAGTGTGTGGGTATGTTTTTAGTTTGGCCAAGTGAACTTTTTCTGAGCAGACGTAACATGTACATTACATTTGGAGGAAGCAGTGTGCGCTGTCAATGTTTTTCACCGCGTCAGTGATTACGTGTTTCGGTTTCATATTGTCATTTGTAAATATTAACCATTTTAGTAACAGTTAATTATGTACTTAGCATAATATCTGTAAATTTACACTAAACAGAGAACAGACTGTGTGCAAAAATGAAAAAAAATGACATGTAAACTCAGTTATTCAGGTATGTTGTCGAATGACCAGCACATTAAATTTCATGTCAATTCATCCACTTGAGATATTTCAGTCCAGGGTGGGGTGGACTGACTTTTCCCATCATTGGAACCAACTGCTAACACACCTACCAAGATCACTCAATGTCATTCTTTAACAAAGGAAATATACACACACTAATTTTACATTTAACAGAATTATCAATGAGACAGTTTGGAAGGGAAGAGGGAAAGTTGCAGTCACTTAAAATGGTTGTACTTCCTGTAAAAGACGAGCTAAAACTCAAGACTTTATTGCTGCCGTTTAATCTCCACTATGAAACTAGATAGGTGGGCAGACTTGGCTGCAGTATGTGATGTGTGAAATATTATTGGGACCAACGTAGGTGCATCCTAAGGCACTTTTCTGTCCTCAGTGTTATTGACTGTCGTCCCACTTGTTTTTCTACATTTTGTATGGTGACCCTCCGATTCCCCCTCAGAGGATTTATAAAGTATTTTGTTGCGTACTTTCACATCTGACATGTCTGCCTTAATTCAGTGTGACTGGAGCAAACTAACAGGTGGAGATTAATCCATGTTTTAGGTAAACATGGATAATGAATTAATCATCAGTCCCATTTCCCTGCTCTCACACTCTAGTTCCAAAATTGCTACGTCCCTCAGTAGCAATTTCAGGCCGAGCTCACCTAGACAAGGGTAGCATCCATTGAAAGTCAATATTTGATATTTCACATGCACACACACAGACGCACAATAGAAAATTCAAGATGCCATGTTTGAACAATGTATTGTATTAAGATTTTAATTTTCATGTGATTTGCAAATCAGTTTCTTCACAGGTACAGAGCTTTTTCAGATGTAATATTCCCCCCCCCTACTGCACAAGGCTAGAAAAAGTTCACAGCAACAGCACACAAACATATAAAATTGTTTTACCAAATTCACTTTTTTTTGTCCCTTATCAGCTTTCTTTCTTGTTAAATACATCTCAATTCTAACCCTGGTACGCTGCCCTATCATAGCAAAAAACTGACTTCAGGTCAAATGTATACAATCTTATTTACACAAGAACATTTGATCAAAGTGCATTGAAGAGTCCTGATTGACCGCCATGTCTAAGCGATGATGGATAAATATGTACAATGTTTACAAATGCTGTGAGCGGGATGATCCCCACACAGCCTTAATAATAATAATAATAATAATAGAAGAAATAGACATTGAAACCGACTTGTAAGAATACACTTAGGGAGTACTGTTGGAAAAAACAAAACAAAAAAAAAACAAAAGTTGAAGGATAAAAGAAAACGTACATCTGAGATATTAGTGTCCGAAACAGGACCATACAAATATACACACATCTGAGCCTGTTGGAGGGGTGATTCCTCATTTGTAACAGACTCTTGACTCCCCGCCATTCTAAATATGGTTTTTAAAAAAAATAGAAAAAAAAAAGCCATCTTGAACTTGTGGCATGTCAGAGATTGCCAGCTTAGATCCACTGTCCAGCAGAGTCGGTCTGTTTAGTGAGACAAACAGTGTCCTGTGAGTTTTTGGGTCAGTTTGAACACAGATTGCGGGAATTCACTGCGTTTCTGTTCTTGCTTGTGAAAAAGATGGCATTAGACTTACTCAAGAAGGACAGGAAGCCCACAAATAATGGGGAGCAGTGGCGGAGATGGAGATTGAAATCTCTGGACGAACATAACTGACATAATTCATTGTAGTTTTAACCTAACTTTATGGTCATCCTCTCCACAGATAATGACAGAATACACTTCGGAAGGCATGTGGTCGTACCTTAAGGGCTGCTGCTACGGACAATCGATGGCATGGGAACGAGGAAGTTCCGTGCAGTGTTTGCCGTAGAAAGGGGGAAAAAAAAAACAAAACAAATCCCAGACGATCATGATAAATCGTCATCTGTGCTCACTATTGATATCTGCAGACAAAGAGAAGGGAGGGGAGAGGGAGACAAATGTTTATTTTGTTTGTTCTGACTGAGAAACATTTGACTGTTTGAGACGACAACAAAGCTACCAACACTGCTCAGTTCAGTAAATAACATATTGTATCTGGTTTGTTTTGTAAACCGAGTGGAAAACAACTTTTTTTTTTTTCTCCTTCCCGACATCCACTGCAGTGGTGAGGTCCGTGCCCATCTTGTGACTCTGGCTGGGTTTACGTTAATCTGTTTAATCTGCATACACAGAGATGTGGTCTGGGGACGGCCAACAGTGTACGAGGGATTACTAAAGGCCACCGAGTCAGGGCGAGACTGGAAGTCATTATCAGCATCAGCTTTCCCAGGATGAAATTAACAGCTGCTCACAAACTCTACACTTTTTCATACAACGGCTGTGTTAAACGTAGCCTCTAAGGGTACTGTGAAGCATTTGGATTGCAGATGACTTTATCTAGTGATAATCGATAAGGAGAGAGTTTTGAGATGTGGCTTGATCTTTCTTTTCCATGCTGCCCCCTGGTGGTTAGAAGTGTCTCCGCTGTTAACTCACCGCTGGATAGGTGTGTCCCACATTGGCGCCGTGCCGGCTGATGTCAATGTTGAGTTCTTCTTCTGTGGTCTTCAGGTAGACTGGGTTGTCAAAGTTCATGCTCTTCTGGTTCTTCAGTTGCCAGTTTCTCCACATTAGGTACCCGCCAGCCGCTGCCATTGCCAGCAACACTGAGCAAATGTAAACAGAGTCAGATAATTTAGTTCAAGGGCTGATGGCTCAATACATCTGATAAATTGCTTTATGAAATTCATAGCTTGTGCCCTCAAATAACATTTCTTCCAGATAATTCAATTTGTCCCCCAACTTCACTCACTTGTACCCTTGAACCATCCGTTCCCATTTAGATTCTGCACTCAGTGAAGACACTTAACTGTATTGTCACACTGATGGACAGTAACGGGTAAACACCTAGAGAAACAGCTGTCGCTAAAAGAAGCAGTTACACGTTCGTAACAACATAAAACTACAACATTTAGGATGTAGCTTTGTTTGACATGAAAGTCATGTCAAGTAAACATTCACATAATAAAACCCCACCTTCCTCTGAATGAAAAGGGCCATTTTGGTTAACTCCCTTTCAAACCTAAACTATGGAGATTAAATTTAGACAGATTTGAGGTGGAGCCATGACTCAGACATGCCAGTTTAAGTGACTCACAGACAGGCAGTATGGCCCAGGCTGCAGCGGAACCTCTGGCTGTGGAATCCACCTGGATAGACGTACTCACATTGGCTTCTGAAAGACAAAAAAAGCCAACTGGTCAACACTACAACAGAGGCTCAACAACAGCAACACCTGATATGCTTTTCAAAACAAATTGCTTGTTCTGTGTGAGGGAGCTCCCTTATTTCAACATGTTGAAAAAGACCGTAGAGGATCAACTGACATGTTGTACAAGAAGAACAATTAAAACCTTAAAACTTCAGACAAAATCAAAAGATTAAAACTGCTACAGACCAAGTTCTACATAGAATAGAATTAGGAAAAGACATTTATGTTTAGACCCCCAAAAATATGACATAAATGCATATATAAACTGTGATCATAGAATTTTTTGATATGCTGTAGTGCAGTTACACTTGAGCAAGAAATGTTTTGCTAAAAATCTTAGAATTACTGCCTTCTGGTTGTATGCCAGACTTGTGTGTAGTGAAGATCTGTAAAGATTAATAAAAAGTCATAAGTGGGGGGTAGAGAGAGAGCAATTATAAATTGGGTCCATTAAGAGGCAGACAGATTCTTTTCAGGATATCCTCAATGCAAGAGGGAGAAATGTCATAATTGACTCAGTACACTGGATCTATATGTTGAAAAGTGGCACAGACACTTATCCAATCCAGGAGCCTTGGAAGAAGGTTAATACCGTGGGGAGAAATTCCAAATGTTCGTGTGGACAGCTAAGTACCTGTGCAGCTCGATTTCTCTTCATGGTTTGCTTTCAGAATCTACTTGTGTCTGCATATATACTTATACACTGTATTCGTAGGTCAACATCTGGGTATATGTATTTGTAAGTGTTAGAATGTGGGTAAAGGTATTTCATTTTTGATTCATTACTTTTGTCTACATGTCTTTTACTTGGATTTTTTTAGGCTCATTAGTATTACTGGTACTGTTATTACAGCTGGAATTAGTTCCTTCTTGTGGAGGGTTTATATGTATGTTGCGAGTCTCATTTGTAATGTCATATTGTAGAACTTTAATAATAAACAGTGAACTGTGTAGTTAAGAGAATGGATGTTTTCATGATTTTGACATGAATACTTTCAGTAAGACATAAGCAATCCTCAATTAAAGACTAAAGGGTTCATCCTTGAGACAAAGTGAATATTTGTGTCAGACAGCAGGGGTTGCTGTGAAATAGTGTTTACAAGAATAAGATGGAAGGAAAACCTAAAAGCATCAAGCAGCAAGCTACTGCATAAAGGCCACGGTTCACATGCTATGTATGAAACATAACACTCAATTCTAAAATCTGGTGGAATATTTATCAAATGTAATCCTCCAGCAAATATTTAATCAAACTCCATCGGGTGTAAAAGTTAGATTTAGAAAGAGAAATGTGTAAAGAACTCTTGCATCTTGTTCATGCAGCAGGCCATGGTGTTTTGGTGTCCAATGTGAGTGAGTGACATGACTGGCAAACAGCTCAGTTGAAAGCACAGCAATGGAGACAGACAAAGGGGGGGGGGGAGACTTGAGTCAGTCTGCTGTCCTGCCAAAAGACTCACTGATGTCATCAACATGCCACAAATAGAGTGGCAGCACCTGCCAACAATCTCAGTGATATAATTTAATCAAACTAAAGTACACCATAAATATGAATAATTCATCTGCTTGGTTAAACAAAATTGCAACTCTTTGATCAAAATTTAACTATTTTAAAATGCATCTCTCCTCTCATCCTCAACAGTACAATGCATGAACAAAATTAACTCTTCTTTATTAATCAGTGAATCCAGTGAGAAGTTCAGAACTACAGAAGTGTTAGGCCATCTCTGAATGCCGCTAGGGAGATCTTTAAACATAATTCATACATAGGACTTAAGAAGGTCAACATGAATACTTTCAGTATTTTGACTTTCATTAAACAGCAGCCGTGCTAGTGACTGAGGCTGTACTTGGGTCAACTGTTGCTTTGAGCTACATGTTAAAATGGACCCTGTTGACATGCAGGCGTAATCCGTTTAGCTTAGTCGAGCATTGCAGCATGCTAACATTCACGCAACATTAAATTTACACTTTACATTTATTTTGGTGTAGATTGGACTCAAATGTCAACAAAAAAAAAAAAAATTGGGGTTTTTGTTTTGACACAAAAAACACCACCTCGTGGTCAATCTTGATGGCAAAAACTGATGAAAATGGAGTCAGTTCCTGATCTCATGAATGTCCACAAATTAAAAAAAAAAAAAAAAAAAAAAATTCAGCTTTTATTAGTGTGTTAGCATAACCATAAACTAACACAAAGGATCTGTAGCAGCAAGCATCATTTTAAAAATCAAGTCTAATTGATTTTTGGGGATATAATGAGTATTACAAGTGTGCAACACGTTTCATTGCAGTCATTGCAATAAGTAAGACTGAAAAATCTTATAAATATACAAGAGCCTGGTTTCCACTAAACAATGGAGACTTTGACACAGAAGACAGAGATAAGATGAAACAGTGTTAAAATCATGATGATCTTACTTCAATTACAGACCTTCGGTTCATCTTGGGTGGGTCAACATGTTTTAAAATCTTTCCAACATGAATTTTCTTAGAGATTTAGTAATAATAAATTGTATATGACAAGTTTTACAAAGATTTGTTGAAAACACATATTTTTGCATATGATGAATGGCCTAGCCGATATTTTATATTATAACAATGGTGAGAAACTGGCAAGGCACCTACTGCGAGCGTTTCTCATTTAACATTATCACTCAATGTGTTCTTTGAATCTTTGCTTTGTGGCTTTTTTAAACCTTCACCAAGAAGTACAAAAAGTGGAAAGAGACCCTCAGCCGACTTATCAGCCTTAATTCAACATGTCATGACCGCAGCATTTAGACAGGTCCAGATGAATCATTTCTGTAGTTGACTGTACAAAGCTGCATTCATTCCAGTGGTTTCCTCCATCAATTTGTTCGTGTGGTAAAAGAGCTGATCCTGTGGATTAAAGAATCTGAATGCCAAAACCGCGGTTATCAGTTGAAAAACTAGGTAGGTGGATTTTTTGTGGAGTTCAAAATCTTGACATTTTTATGCAAAGAATTTGAATTCTAATTATTGTGTTAGAAATAGGCACTGTGACTGCACTCTACATCATGAAATGTTTGATGGAGGTGACAAATCGCCCCCGAATACTTCCTTGTATAGCCACTAGATGCCGCTCGTGGGCTGAAAACAAGCATTAGCTCATGGAGATTTAAGTGTTGACCAGAGGTTTATCATCCAGATAATCTTCCTCACCAGCTAATTCTACAGTAACAGGAGGTGCATGATGGATAAAATGCAGAACACTATGCAGATCACAGATCACACTAAATGAATTGAAGTCATAAGGACAAGCTCTAGTTGGAAACAAACAGTAACTAAATCAGCAAACTGTGGCTGAGCTCCCACTGTTGTTAATTAGGTCACTTTCCAGTTGCATTTTTCAGACGATTAGGACCCACTTAATTCCAGTATATTTAGAACATTTCAGACTTTGTGAGGGGGGAAATGTTTAGAGAACGCAGCAAAACATACAGCTCAATGCAGAAAGATGAGCCTGCAACCATCAGCACAACCAAACAGCTACAAATGTAGATTCTACACTCAGTTTCAACTTGGCAGTACATACGATCCATACAATCAGCACAGTTTCAGATTTGTATCACTTGGTAATTCAGTATCTGATTAAATATTTTCACAATTTTTTGTTAATTTGCTCTGGTACAGTTTTAAATAAATGCCAGAAATCATCTTGTCGCAGTGAAGCTGAACTTTGACCTTTTGGATATAAAATGTCTTAACAGGATAAAAACAAGTGATGATACTTGTATGAAATTTTGTAAGAATTCTTCAGATTACTAGAAATGTGTTTTCACCAGTCTCACTTTCAGTACAAGTGGACTGAATTCACTGCAATTCACAAACAGTCCCAACAACAGGATGAACATACTGACAACCTGAAAATGTACCGGCGCAGGGGGATGGCTCTGGCTGCAATGTAATGTCTTACTGGAAATCAAAACAGTGGAGCGAGACAAGGATTTGCAATGCTGACTTTGACTAAATCAAGAGTGATGATGAGATTATATGAAATGTTGATTTATTAGAGACTTTAAAACTTTGAGTGAGTGAGCAGACTGAGACTGAGAAAGAATTATCCCCTGAAAAAAATTGATCACGTGATCATGTGTGTCCAATGAAAGATTAACAACCCTAAATTACTTATCTGAAATGCACCAAGGTACACAGAAAAGTGTGTTTTGAAAACCTATCAGGAAATACCAAATCACAGAAAGAATTCATCATCACACATAAAGGAGAAAGACAATTTACCCAGAATATTAAGAGAAGGCTGGTATTTTTCAACCTAAGCCCAAATTGTCAATCTTTCAGGATCTACAGTTTCACACTTTTTTGCTAAGACCGTTTCTCACGAAAAGATACATGGCAAATAAAAATCTGCAAAACAAACATTTTTTTTTGCCAGCAACTACACACAACATGTTACTGCAAGTGTCTGCTAACATGGATGTGTGATTTGACTCAATAATTGTAAATATACTGGATAAAACTAATGTTTGTACACGTGATCCCTCCTTTCTCCCTGACACCTTGATTACTAGGTGGTGCCGTCTGGTGCTATATTAAGGGTAGTGGCTGTGGCTTGGATGTGCATCTTTGTCGCTTGCATGCTGGTGGTGTGGTTAAGTCTGGCTCAACTTAGAAAATTTACAGTTTAGTGTGGTTGAAATGGGCTCTATTCTTCTTCTGATCTGAGTCACCATAGGTGTGGTCAGTTCATCTCTGGGCACCGGGAACTAGCAGCATTCAGCCTTCTCCATGAGTGCCTCCTCTCTGGCACATATAACCCTCCACTCTAGGGTGCACTCATACAGTTGGATCAGTCGCAAATATTCACAAATGCACACACAGGGATTCACTTATGCATTTTGAGATTTAAATGTAAATGCCTCCACAACAATATTTTCACTGCACACATTTTTTTCGTTCTATGTTAATCATATAAAACAGTTTGTGTATTAAAGTCACAAGATACGTACCTTTTGATGAAAACTGCAAACTGGGTTTTACATAAAAAATATTTGTGGATTTCCATTAGATATATTGTATGTTTTTAAAAGAAATAAGTGTGTACACTGAAAAATATTTTTGTGGAGTCATTTACACAAAAATCCCAAAATGCATTTATGAATAATGAGCTTCACACACTCAGTATCTTGTGTCTGCTGCTTTTGTTTCTGTGGCGTCTACAGTCAGCTACAAAACTGGTTTCTGTGCACCCTTAGTAGTAACTCATCTTACAGATATTTAATTGGGTTTAATAATTATGCTTGTTATCTGTTTTCACACTGCAAAAATTAAGATTAACAACAGAATAAGAGAGCTCTGCAGCTATGTTTGTCCTTACTGTCCATTTAAGTGTGAAATGTTTAAAAAAACAAAAAAACAAATAGAGATTGAAATTTATTCCAGAGTAATGTCTGATTGTTTTGTAGATTACCACAGCATGAAATAAATCACTGTAGTGTCTCACTATCTACTCCATGTTAGAACAATCTAGCAATAACATTTATCAAAAATAATAAAAAAAAAGATTTGACATTTCCCCTTATTCATCATTGTATGTTGTCCTGTATAGTCTTTTCAAGCTAACTTTCTAGCATCCGAACTCTGTACAGGCAACTGTAACTGAAATCAATAAAGATGTTTTCAACTTTAATGATTAAAATGAAAACTTGCAAAGCAGTACCCAAATCCTCAGTAAGGGATAACACTACCATCCTTGCCATCCTAAAGACGGGCAGCAGAGCAGCAACATCTGATGGTTTTACCTGTGGGTGGCTGTATGAGAGCTTTCCCATCATCCTTTGAGGGACCTTTGGTAGAGGGGTCTGTCACAGAGAGAGCCAAGAGTCATGCTTAGACAACAAAACTTAAAAAAAAAAAAATGGGCCATAGAACTTGTACTAATTTTAAACTGCAAATATGCACTCTTTAAAAGTAGACTAAATCACAGGGGATCCAGCTAAATAAAAGCAGGATCAATTGTCTTCAGCAAAACAAAAGCCGTAACCAAGCAAATATATGAGAAATATTCATGAAACCATCTACAAAGTACAGACACAGCAGAATTTCAGTGTACACACGCTTACATCAGCTCACATTAAAGTCAGACATGCACAGAGGCTGTGAACATCTGAAGAGATTCAGGACAACTTTGTGATTTAAAGCTAAGGCGTGCAATGTAAAGAGCGTCCATGAAGAAATCCTTAGCTTCTGTACAAACCAGGTGAGGCAGCTGCATTAAAACCTCACAGGCTCAATAAAACATTGGTGATCAGCAGCAGTGTTGAGTGTGCGCACAACATACTGATGCATGCAGCATACTGACATTTACCACACTAAAAATGACATTAAAGCAGTTTAATCAACAATTTTGCTCTCAATCATTAAGTAACTTTTCCAACAAAAATGACAAACGACAGCCTGTCCCATCGATTTATTTTTGCTTTGATAGATCATCATTGGATTCACAATGGCACAAGCACAGATTATATCCTCTGACAGATTCTTGTATTATTCAAACCCTGCAGTCTTGACTTCTTACAAATGTATGTGTGCTAGGCAGCTAGCAGCTAATGCAACCTTGAACTGCTAACCTCAAGTAGAGGTGACGGCAGCTGTTCCATGTCTGCAAAGAGCAATTCCAGCACAAATTTGTTTCTATTTTAAAACTAGCAGTCCACAGTTTAACATTTCAGCAGACACAACAGGCTTAAATAACCTTGACTGCAAGGAACCCGGATCAAACTAATAACATAGAATGAGATCATTTAATAAATCGTACTCAGACTTCATCAATGTTTGTAAAAAAGGTAGCTATTTTAAGTATTAATACTCTTTAGTAGCTGTTACATTTCACTTTGATGGGCTTAATCAGTGGAATACTTCTACTATAATGTTAATATTTACTACTTTTTTTTCCCCAAAATGTCACTGTAAATGAAATAATCTACATTTACTTTGTACTTCCAGTGAACAATTATCTTGTTTGAGTTGCTGTTTAAATTTGTTGGTTGATCTCTGAATTTTTTTTGTACACAAATATCTCCATCAAATTTGTCATTTCAATAAGAATATTCTTGGTGAAATAAAGGTTAAATTAAAAAGACTTTTTGGTGAAACACTGAATGTAAACAAAAAGTTCCTAAATCTAAATCTGTATTGGTTTAGTGGCCTATGTCTGATTTAGAATTGTGCTGGCATTAAAAACTGTAAATTACAGACAGGCTGCACTAGTGATAGCAATATCTTATGAAAACCAACTGCAGTGCCAAAAGTGTGAGAATCTGTAACATCTCCATTGCAGCCTGAGATTGTTCAGTCGTAAGACACTCCCCAAGTTGCCACTGAATGCTGTTATATGTATCCCTCAGTTGTAGTTTCAGCTGCATCCCTGAAGTGAAGAGCACTGCTTATTATTGCCTTCTTTGCGAACAAGATTAGAGGCGGTCAAAGATGGAACTTCGAAGTGCTACAGTTCCTATTCATTTCAGTTGAGACAGCTGTAAAATGAGATAAATATGTTAAAGAGCAACCAGGCCTTTGGCTCCACCCCAACTAGGAAGAAGGTGGACGAGCATTCATCAAGTGACAGGCACCTCCCTTAACCCTTCCCACACCACTATCAAGTTTAAACAATTCCAGAAACCCTGAGGTGTGCACAAAAACCACCATGGTGTGTGCTTCAATGAAACATGCACTCGCACTTGGCCAAAAAAACACAATTTACATTGACTCACATGCTCAGAAACACACCCTGGAACCCACAACACACATACACACTTCCGTTTTTCTATGCAGATTCACAAACAGCTGATGAGGAATGATTCAGGGCGGCAGGGATTATGAAGGCCATTACACATCTCTGTGGAGCAGGCAGGCTGTAAAACCTGCACCTGCAGAGCTGGCACATACTGTATGTACATTGATTGTCATCATGTAATGTCCTCAAGTACAGCTTTCCATTTTCTGCAACTTTACCCTTGGACTCCACTAGATTTAATCAGTTTTCAAGGGTAATACTTTTTGTTCCACTAAACGTATTTGGCAAAAATTTGTTAGCAATTAATTTGCAGATTCCATGTTGTATTATAATATCATATAACTTTTACTTTTGTCTTGGTACCTCTGATATGCTTTTATCCCCAGTTGATTCTATTAGGATACTTAGCCCTGTTTCAATTTGTATTGTGATTAAATAATATGGATTACTGCAATTTTCTTTTCCCTTTTAAAGAAAAAAATGTTAAACTGCAGTGCTAACAACAGCTTCAGTGAATTTGACTGTGCCAAACTGGCCCAATTTTCCAGTGACCGCAGCCACTTATTTTCTCCAGATGCAAAACTTATTCAACAAGCTTTTAAAAAGAATGTGCAGTTATGTGCCACAAAACAGTAAGCTAACAATAATTGGAGTTACTCTCCAGTGGTAGCAGTGATATCACAGTTTTCAGTGTAATGAAAGCTACGCTGTACTACAAAGTACACAAAAATGAAACGACTAAAAATAAAAGTAATTCTTCATTACAGTCACATGACTTGGCCAGACAGGTGCACCTCCCGTTCAATCTCACCCCTGACACTACTGGCAATGATTGACACAGGCCGTACAGCTCTGTCATGGAGTTTATAAACACAGTAATGCAGCAAACTGGAAGCAACATGAAGAGAACAATGTCCAACTTGAGAGTTGCAAAGCACCTCTGTGATAAGTTAATAGCCTACTAATCCCACATATACTTCTGAAAACAGCTGTACACCAGCATAATAGCATCATAGAGATCACCACACTGTTGTAACAATAGTGAAAAAAAGAGCAGCATGTAAGGGAATTGGTACAGTCCAGTCTTAAATAAATGTACGCAACATCTCTGGGGCTGAATAACAGGGTTTGCTATAATGCTTCGATAGCTCAAGCAAGGAAAATGACACTTTGATGACACTTTACAAATACAAAATAAATGCACTTCTAAAGACAACATTGTATCCTGGGTCATACTTACAGCAATGCACGACATAATTCAGTCCGACATTTTTTTTAGCTACGTTAAGTCCATGCCTGGCAGGTAACAGGCTTTTTGTAAAGTAAATTATCCCCACTCCTATTATCTTTCCTTTTTCTCAAGTATGACTTACATACCAATTCCTTGCTGAAGTCCATGTGTTTTAATTTTTCAATTTAAGGCCCATTTTCTAGGCTTTTAGACTTTAAAATGACATAAAATACAAATTTTTCAGTTTATTTCTTTTGTTTTTACTGACCCAATGCTGCTACATTATGGAGCCTTTTCAAGGTAAACAGTCCTGGCAACTGAACTCCATACTAGAGTAATTAAAAAAAAAAAAAAAAAAAAAAAAAAAAAAAAAAAAAAAAAAAAAAAAAAATGTTTTGTTTATTTTAGACAAATGATCAGGAAATGGGGCTAAGGTTCCTCTTTAACCGAAGTCTATTTTGAACATATTTTTCCACTTGTGAGGGAGAGATGAGGATACATCATGTCAGGTTTATTCCGCAGCTCTATTTGAGAATTCTGATCTTTCATTCTATTTATTGCTTTAAAATTTAGACCTTGATTATGACAACTTCTGCATGACAAATACATATTTTCATTTTTCAAATTAATTTACTTCCCCATCAGATAGGTAACATTCCATGTTCCGATAGCCAGCTTCAGCAACCGGGGATCGGACCGCCAAGGACCCTGCCTTTGACTGCCACCCGATCCACATAGCACCGGACCTCTATGGCTCCTCCTGTGGGTGGTGGGCCCACATGAGGACGGACCCAATGTTTCCTTTTCGGGCTGAGCCCGACCGGACCCCATGGAAAAAGGCCCGGCCACCAGGCGCTCGCCTACGGACCCCTTCCCCTGGCCTGGCTCCAGGGCGGGGTCCCGGTATCCCTCCGGGCAGGGTACACAAGTCCTTGTTATTATACACCATCATAGAAGTCTTTGAACCGCACTTTGTCTGGCCCCTCACCTAAGACCAATTTGCCTTGGGTGACCCTACCAGGGGCAAACAGCCCCCGACAACATAGCTCCTAGGATCATTAGGGCACCCAAACCCCTCCACCACGGTAAGGTGGCGGCTCCAGGAGGGGAACGTGAGGTTGAGAGATACCGGCTAGATATAGTCGGCCTAACCTCAACGCACAGTTCGGGTTCTGGAACCAGTCTTCTTGAGAGGGGTTGGACTTTGTTCTATGCTGGAGTTGTCCCAGGTGAGAGGCGGAGAGCAGGCGTGGGCTTATTAATAGCTCCCCGGCTCTCAGCCAATGTGTTGGAGTTTACCCCCGTGGACAAAAGGGTTGCTTCCCTGCGCCTTCGGGTTGGGGAACGGGACCTGACTGTGGTTTGTGCCTATGCGCCAAATAGCAGTTCAGAGTACCCACCCTTTTTGGAGTCCTTGGAAAAGGTACTGGAGAGTCCCCCTACTGGGGACTCCATCGTCCTACTGGGAGACTTCAACGCTCATGTGGGCAATGACAGCGAGACCTGGAGGGGTGTGATTGGGAGGAACGGACTGCCCGATCTGAACCCGAGTGGTGTTCAGTTATTGGATTTCTGTGCTAGTCACAGTTTGTCCATAACTAACACCATGTCCAGCCATAAGAGTGTCCATAAGTGCACTTGGCACCAGGACACCCTAGGTCGACAGTCAATGATTGACTTTGTAGTCGTATCATCTGATCTGCGACCGTATGTGCTGGACACTCGGGTAAAGAGAGGAGCAGAGCTGTCAACTGATCACCACCTGGTGGTGAGTTGGATCAGGTGGCGGGGGAAGAAGCCGGACAGACCAGGTAGGCCCAAGCGAATAGTGAGGGTCTGCTGGGAACGTCTGGCTGAGGACCCTGTGAAAATGGTCTTCAACTCCCACCTCCGGAGGAGCTTCAACCACATCCCGGAGGTAGTGGGGAGCATGGAGTCTGAGTGGGCCATGTTCCGCGCTGCCATTGTCGAGGCGGCTGCTCGAAGCTGTGGTAGCAAGGTCGCTGGTGCTAGTCGTGGCGGTAATCCCAGGACCCGCTGGTGGACACCAGAGGTGAAAGGGGCCGTCAAGCTGAAGAAGGAGACTTACAGGTCATGGTTGGCCTGTGGGACTCCCGAGGCAGCAGACAGCTACCGGCAGGCCAAGCGATCTGCGGCTCGGGTGGTCACTGAGGCAAAAACCCGGGTGTGGGAGGAGTTTGGTGAGGCCATGGAACAAGACTTCCAGTCGGCGCCGAAGAAATTCTGGCAAACTGTTCGGCGACTCAGGAGGGGAAAGCGGAACCCCGTCCACACGGTCTTCGGTGTGGGAGGGGAGTTGCTGACCTCAACTGAGTCTATAGTTCGGCGGTGGAAGGAATACTTCGAAGATCTCCTCAATCCCACCAACACGCATTCTGAAGAAGAGGCAGAGCCGGAGGACTTTGGGCTGGGCCCTCCCATCACTGGGGT
>KV751320.1:15706565-15723708 GCA_001698575.1 Mola mola | reverse complement strand
TGGCTTGGGAACGTCTTGGTGTCCCCCCGGAGGAGTTGGTGGAAGTGGCTGGGGAGAGGAGCGTCTGGATGTCCCTGCTCAGGCTGTTACCCCAGCGACCCGGACCCAGATAAGCGGCAGAAAACGAAACGAAACGAATTTACTATAATGATAAGAGTAGTACAGCAGAGATAAAAAAGGAGCACAGACTGTCAGACCGCTAACTAGGCAAACTTTCATTGACGAGGGCAAGAGCATGGTGGTGCCGAGCTGTCAGGGGGATGTTCTAGTGCTTCTGGACAACAGCGCCTTAGTCTACAGTTTGAGCCCAATTAGGAGAGTATGTGCACTGAATTCAGCAGTCAAGAACAGACCGCTAACTAGGCAAACTTTCATTGACGAGGGCAAGAGCATGGTGGTGCCGAGCTGTCAGGGGGATGTTCTAGTGCTTCTGGACAACAGCGCCTTAGTCTACAGTTTGAGCCCAATTAGGAGAGTATGTGCACTGAATTCAGCAGTCAAGCTGTTATCTGAGGGAGCGGAAAAAGGAGCTGGACAGCCTAAGACAAAAACAACTGGAACTGGGTAGATCAGATAAAAAGGACAGTTTCCGAACATGATCAAATTAATTAAGAGTTTAATGTGAAAGGAACTGTGCAATCATAAATAGTTCTGTAACACAACATACCATACTAAATCATTGAATGAAATATGATACTACTACAATGGAGACCAAGTTCATCCGAGCCGTCAGTTTTTTTGAACTGTTAGCGTGGTTTGTTCTCCTTAATAGCTATGTTTACATGGACACAAATATTCGATAACACTCTGCACAACATCTGTACATACCGTTAGAATTCTACATTGCCAATTCTGTGTATATTTTGTACTTTTATCTTTATTTTATACTTCTATACCTTTATAGTGTTATGTGTCCACTGGCCCTGTAACAGAATAATATTGCTGCTTTGACAAATGAATTTCCCTTCGGGGATTAATAAAATCATCTATTTATCTAAAGGGCTGATCAGAATAAAAATGCTTCATGTAAACACGTCAATTGGAAGTTTCTGATGCGATTCGGCTCATTCGGAAAGAAATGATAATCCGATCGAGAGGGGTAGTTTATGCTTATCCTTATTGCGAAGCGCGTCCATGTACACACCTATTCCGATCACAACTTTCTGTTTGGGGTAAAATTAGCCTCACTGCGCATGTGTGCCCTTTTTCAACCTGACAGCACTAAACTTGGGAGGTATGCCCATATCCTCCCGCTCTCTCCTCCTGTAACACAGGAGCATTATGCATTGCTGAGCCTGTAGCTTGATAAGGGAGAGCAGTAGAAAGGAAAGTAGGGCTTTCAAAACCTGGCACAGGTCCATTCTTTATGAGTGCAGAGTTTTGTTTTTTTTAAATTGTGGGGAAAAAGCGCAAAATTCCAAAATGTAGCCACGTCGGCGTTTAACAGCACAGATGGAAGTACAACTTCTTCTTTTGCAGTTATTTTAGGGAAATTAGACAAATCTCCACATGTTAAAATGCTGCTATTCTGATTAAAGCTTGGTGCATGTATACACACATCATGATCGGATTATTTGATTTAGTGTCCATAAGTATCTTGTTCGTCAGTCTTTCTGAAGAAGCAAGTCACTACTGTGGGCTGTTTATTTGCCCCAGACTTTATGGTGACTGCGAACTGGAGGGACATTCCACTTTATTTGATAAGAGGACACACATGCCTGATTTTACTCACTAGCTCACAGCTGTACAGTAAAGTATTCTGGTCGTTTACACTTAAAATTATCCTGTAATCAAATCCCCCTAACCACACAAGGACAAATTTTTGTTTTTGTTATAACACACTGCAAGTCTCTTCAGCATTTTTTAAACATAATTTCTTTAAGAGGGGGAACATGAGTGAAAAACTGCAAAACAAAATAAGATGAAGCAGACAGGAATGCACAGGATTGCCTTTGGGTTTACAGTAACACACACTGGTACAATAAGCAGCTAAAGGGTTTCCACCAATTATGATTTTATTCCACCTTGTTCTGACCATCAGTGTGGTCAGCGCTATCCCAGCATATAATTACCAATGTTTGGTAATGCCATCCACAGTGACCTCAGCATATTGGCCAAATTCAATAATTTACGACAATTAGTGGTAACGTTTATCCCAGGGTTTCTTTACGCTTCAGTTTTAACATTCCTCCTTCACTTTTGTAATTAATCTACTACTAATACCACCACAAACAAATTCTAGATTAACCAAGAACAAACTTTCTCCTGATTCCTCAATGCCACTCACAGGGTTTCCATGACACTGAATGATTGTGCTCCTTTTCTGTAAATTCTCTGAAGCTTTGGCACATTTAATCAAGCACTGAAACTCAGTCTTGTCAATTGAAGATACAACTTGGGAAGAAATGAGTATCTGCTTGAATACATCTTAATGCAGTAGAATTATCATGAGGGTTAGGACATATGAATAAATATTTAGTTTGTGCAGCCCTACAGTGATTTGATTTTCCAAAGCTGTGTGATTTCACTTATTTCACAAAAGCAATTTCTATGCAACAATTGCTGGAGATAAACTTTTACCTAGTTTTATGATAGAAATCAAATTTAAGGGTTGGATTTCAAAAATGTGTCTAATTTTTGCAAAGTAATCTCACAATATACATCAAATGCCGCTTTCACGTGCAATCTGGCAGGCACTAGACAGCAAAGAGACACCTCCTGGATAACAGGGAAAACAGTTCGAAGGAATAGCAGGACGGAAAACAAAGCATGCATGACAATGTGTTACTATGGTGATGTCTAATTGTTTATTAAGAATGGAATAAAAACTTAAATAATTTAGCATCTATTTTATATAAATATTCAAGCATTGCACATGGCTGTAAAATGCAACTTTTTCTTGATTAGGATAAGCCAGTGTAGCTAATATAGCATAATAAACTTTCCATATTACTATTCCATGTTAAGTGGTATTCCATCCAGCTCTGTGCTGATAGCCTGCCTTATATCAGCTTTTCTAATCATATCTCAGTGGGTTTTCAGGCTTTGGCCATACGACTCTAGGTACTGCTGCACCAAAATAATCAGCTTGTAAGTATCAATGTCAACCATATTGTCTCATTAAATGATGCATTTGAGGAGCTACGTAACATTCCTGTTGTAAATTCTGTCCCGGAGGACAGCAAAGAGTTACAAATATTTAACTTTACATGGCATTGCCATCTCCCATTACTGTCGTCAGTATTTTTTTACTGGCCTACTCAAATCGTCATTTTCGTCATCAAAAATTACAATTTGACAGCAAGCCAGATGTCAATTTAGTGCCTTTGTCCACTAAAAGACCACTAAAATCTGATTTGCTGATTTGTGTATGCAGCAAAACTTGAGTATTTAAAATTCATGCACCAGGTGTGTGTAAGCATGGATCAATTAAATTCCAAGAAACCTATAAATCCATTTTACCACTGTGGTGCTCCGACTCACCTGTCCTGCAGCGTAATCCGTCAGCAGCCAACTCCTGTCCCTCAGGACACATACATGTATATTTCGGGGAGTGTTTGTTGATTTGTGGTGCAGGTAGACACATGTAGCTACAGCCTCCATTTTCACCTTTCTCTGTGCACCAGTTTGTACCTGAACATGAAATACGACAGCTCTCATCTCTGACAAACAAAAGACCAACACATTTAAACCACAGCATCTAGTAGTCATACATGTCAGATCATTCACCACATTTCAACTGCCTTTCCTGTTCGCAGTTCTCAAAGAGTAGAAAATTAGTATATTAGCATTACTTATTGACTGCTCTCTTCAAATTTGAGTTATGTCAATGGCCACAATCCAGCTAATAACATTGGTACTCCTGACCCTGAATGTGTTATTACAGTAATTTCTGATAACTTCCATTAACTCACAGCCTCAGCGACTGTTTAAAAGAAGGTAAATCTTCAATATAAGCCCTGAACATAAGGCTTCTGTACATAACAAACTACACCACCACCCTTGCACCCAGAGATGTCAGCCTCTAACTCCATGTACGAATAATAATAAACAAGAGCACAACTTGGTTCTTACCTGATAGCTGGATCAGCTCATGGTATACTATGATGTCCTGTGGGTCATTCAGGTTGCTGGCAAGCGTCACCACATCAGAGCCACTGAACTTGTTTGCGCCGTAAATAGCTTCATTTTCACCATCCGTCCAGAAGACTCGATCCTGGACAGAAAAAAAGTTAGCTAGTTAATTAAATGCTTTAATCTCTAACAAAAACAACAGACAAGGTTCGCTCACAGTGCACCATTAAGCTTCAACAACAGCGATTTACCAAAGAGAAAAACCTGCCCTCCATTGTTATGCTTGCTTAGATTTAGTGAGTAACTAAGGGTTTAACCCAACAAAGTTTGCTTACTGTTAAATCTTCAGTATTTCTACTATGGTTACATGTACCTGTACACAAGCTGTACCTTCAATACAGTGCCTGCATGTGAATAAATGACTGAGTGGGTGTATGTGAGAGAGGCAGCCACACGACCATGATTCTTTAACTCAAAGATGTGAATGACAGTTTTATGAGTATTGAACATGTTTTTATGATTCAACTCCTGTGAGTTTATCCCCAAACTAGAGCAGTGCTGACTGAACATGCTAGATGTGTGCACACTAAAGTGCACATTCTAAGCTATTCTAAATATTGTTTAACAGATGTAACTGACATTCACCTGCATTCTTAATTTTCTAACTTTTTTAAGGAGAAAATGAATTAAAAATAACTGAGGGGCTGCATCACATTAACATGTCTCTAACCTGGGACTGCATTTAAAGGTTACAAAAATGTACAGCACACAGCATAGATTTTCCCCAAATCAGAAAGCTGTAATACAGTATCCTGAGGTATTTAAAAATAGTAACAGCGCCCCTTTCATTAATGTCATGACAACAATTCTGCTGCACAATTTGCACTTGCTTATAATTAACGCCTTGGTGTGTGCAGCAGTACTGCCGACGTGTTACATAAACTTCTTAAATAATGTATACCTAATTTACCAAATAATCTTGAAATAAACACATCAAAAGAAAATGTGAGATTTCTCCAACTAAATACATAACAGACACAAACACAGAAATGTATAGTTTGTTCTTTGTTATGGTTTCTTTCTTGTTAAGTTATAAGATGCAATATATTTTTCCCCATGGTCAAATCTATCTATTACATCCTTGAATTTCTAAGATGTTGGCTTATAGTTTTTCAAAAACAAAACTTTCACTCTCCAGCTTTCATGTGTAAAAAGTAATCATCAAAGAAATATGATTTAATTTAATATAAGACTAACTTGTTTAATTTTGTGAATCACATAATGTTGAAAGCTTCTGTAATTGGTTTCAGGTTTTGTCCATAAAGTTCACAATTGTCTAAGGCCATGGGCCATGCAAACGTAGGTAAACTGCAAAAAGTTTCTGCACATTTGGGCCACACACAAAGTTTTAGGTCCCCACAAATAAATAAATAAAAACGCCCACACTTGGGGCTACTGCCAGATAGGTATTTGAGCAAAGAAAAGAGAATGTGTCAGATAACAATAAATGAATACTTCACTAAGTTTTTAGCCACATGTACAAAAGCGGAAAAAGTTCAACTCACATGCTCAAATCTGTTTTCTGTGATGTGGACTATATAGCCACCTACTGAGCCAGCATGCATGTTGTGTAAAAGGAAGGACGTATGGATGTGATTTTTGTTTTAAATAGTGTGCAGAACATATCCACTAAGAAAAAAAAAAAAAAAAAAATGTCAGAATAGTCAGCCCAAATGTCAACCAGAATGTTTGGTTGGAACAACTCCAAACAAAATTTTAGCAGCATATTGAATGACTAAGTAAGTGCAGATGCAACACATTGAAGAGGTCGATCAATCTACCCAATTCAGAAATAACAAATTTCCAGGTGTGACTGATCTTTGATAAAATATACCAAAGATGAAAAGCAATACATTTTGATGAAGAGATGTTAGCAAGACTGTAAACATGACAGCTATAAACTTAGGTCTTGTTTCCACATAGTGATAAAATAAAAGTGATAGTATGTCTATCACCTGCAATGTCAGAGAATTAAGGGTTTGTGTATCAAAGGGAGAAAATAACAAACTATACCTCAAAAACAGTGAGAGCAAAGGGATGTGCCAGGTATTCTGGGGACTGGAGCACTTTCTTCCGGTTGTCCCCATTCAGGTCGACACTACAGAGCATGTGAAGCTTGGAGTCGACCCAGTACAACCTGCCTTTGATCAGATCTGAGAGGAAATGATGCGCATGAAAAAACAAGAAAGTAGGTAAGAAGAGTTGAGTAACAGCAGGTGAGATGAAGAAAAAAAAAAATCAAAAGCATGGATAACAAACAGGGAAAAGGAAAGGGAATGTACAGAAAAAAGAAAAATCAAGTAATTACACAAGGTGAGCAGGGGAAAAGAAGAGTGATGCATGATGATACAGAGGAACATTGAATGTTTTGACAGAGGAAATGAGACCAGGGAGTTGAAAAAAGAATAAAGAAGAGTATAGAAAAAAGACAAAGCATGTCAGAGGCAGATAAGCAGAAACGGGGATTTAGGGGAAAAAAAATTAAATCAATACATTTAACAAGGAAAAATCAATGGCTTCTCAGTGCTGAGAATGTAGGAAAAGACTGAATAAAGAACATCTGAGTATATTGATGTGACCCTTTGTGTAGATCCAACATACTCTTAATAGGTATCAGGCAGTAGCGATGGAATTACTTACTCTACTTATGTACAATTTTGATGTGCTTGTAGTTGAGTATGAGTGAGTATATCCATTTTCTGCTACTTCAAGTTTCCACTCCATTTTATTCTGGAGATAAATACTGTACTTTTATTACTTTGCAGATTAACAAGCTGCATCAGAGCCAATATAGCGCACTTTTAAATGTATTCATTTTTATTGGTAGACAAAAACACTGGTTCTGATAATCAGAAAAATGTTGAATATTGGATTTGATTATTAGAACGATAAACATATGACCTATATTATAGACTATATACAGTGCATACATACAATTTTACAACTTCACAATTTGAAACCTTGTAGGTTTATTGCAAGAAAAAAAAAAAAAAAAGCTTGTAAATATACCTTTTTACTACAAAAGCATTTATCAGTCAATGGTTAATTGTGTTGCAGGTTAAAAAAAATTGCCCACATGCCCCCTATGGGCAGTTTTGTGTCTCCTTCAAGCTCGGGTCCTTTACCAGAGGCCTTGGAGCCTGAGGGTCCTGCACAGTATCTTAGCTGTTCCTAGGATTGTGCTCTTCTGGACAGAGATCTCAGATGTTGTTCCTGGGCTGAGTGCGCCTATCACCACGGGTACCACTGATGGCTTTACTCCCCCACATCCTTTCCAGCTCCTCTTTCAGCCTTGGTATTTCTCGAGCTTCTCGTGTTCCTTCTTCCTTGATGTTTCCATCACTTGGGATTGTCACATCTACCACTACCGCCTTATTCTCCTGCTTGTCAACCACCACAATATCTGGTGATATTAGCCACAACCATCTTTTTGGTCTGGATCTTGATATCCCACAGGATCTTAGTTCGGTCGTTCTTAATCACCTTTGGAAGTGTTGTCCACTTTGATTCTGGAAGCCCAAATGTTCCTGTATACTACGCCAGTCACTTGGTCATGATGCTCCAAGTATGTCATACCTATCTGCTGCCTTAGGCATTCACTTAGCAGGTCATCTTTTGGGGCAATCTTCCTGATGTATTCCTTGATCTTTGTTTCATCTTGGATAGTGGCTTCGTCACTCACAAATCCTCGGCCTCCCTACCTCTTCCTGCTTGGTGTACAGCCTCAGGGTCCTGGAAAGAAACCCTCCATGAATGATTAGGAGCTTCCTTGTCTTGATGTCTATGGCTTCTCGCTCCTTCTTTGGCCAGATTATTATACCAGCAGGATATGTGATATGACTGGTAGGGCATAAGTGTTGAAGGCTCAGATCTTGTTCTGTAGTCAATCCAGGCAGCGCACAGGTTGGTCTTCCAGGTCTTACAGTCTCTAGAGACTGCCCTGTTCACCAGTACTTAGTGTTTGGCGGCTTACTACCAACCCCTTTCTGGGCCCTGCTAATGTATTGAGCCACATGCCTACTCATCTCGGCCGGAATGATGCCTGACAGGAACTTCCATATCGTGCAGAGGCAGGTTATTGGCCAGTAGTTGGATGGAATAGTTCCCTTCTGAGGGCCCTCATGATCAGGTGGGTCCATTCTCATCTTATTACTCTCCCACTGAGAGTATACTTTGGATGGTTCAGTCGTGAACATCCTGTTGATTCTCCAGGCCTCCACGCCTCTAGTGTACCTCTTCAGGCGGGCAGCCAGGGCTGTGAGCCTCTGTTTGGCAGTCTCCAGTGCCTCTGTTACAGACAGCTTGCTGTAATTCTGTAGTACTTTGGTGGTCTTGCCCTTCTCCAGCTCTGACAGTTGGCTAACCTCTGTCCGTGTTGCCTTGATCTTGGCCTCCAGCCTTCTTCTCCATTGAGAGTACTGCTCCTTATGGCTCATATTCAACTTGTAGCCAAGCATCCTTATGATTACAGTTGCATATATTAGCTTTTTGGTCTCAGTGATGGTCACGGTATGGATGGTATGTAGTGCCGCATTCACACCTTCTAGCAGACCTTCTGAGGGTATTCTGCCACTAAGCCTTGGTAACTGTTCCCAGGGGTTCCAGGTATCCATTAATGAGAATCAATTCTAATAATCAAAGTTTAAGCTTTTACAGATAATATAGAAGTACTGAAAAGAGTGAAACTGGCAATGAATTTGCTGGTGATGACAGTTATGTGGCAGGGGCAGAAACTATTCTGCTACCACTCTAGAATGAGCTGAAGTGAAAGTTGAAAATGCAGACAAAACTGAAGCAGCACATAAACTGCAAACACTGCAACCATTTGTAACAGACAAGTTGAAATTAAACAAGTTTCATGGCTTCTTCTATTTTCAAAAATGCCTAACCAGAGGATCAACAGTCAAACTAGAAATCAGACCACTTTTTTACATATATTGGCCATCAATCTTTGTTTGGTATTGTTTGTATGTATTGTTGCTTCAATTTATCATTTTTAGCCAAGCCACGGGCATGAAATTTATGTATCATTTTTTTACATTTGTTTTGTTTTCTGCCGCTTATTCGGGTCCGGGTCGTGGGGGCAACAGTTTGAGCAGGGAGATCCAGACGTTCCTCTCCCTGGCCCCTTCCACCAACTCCTCCGGGGGGACACCAAGTGGTTCCCAAGGCAGCCAAGAGATATAATCTGTCCAGCGTGTCCTTGGTCTGCCCCGAGGTCTCCTCCCGGATGGGCATGCCCGAGACACCTCCCCAGGGAGACATCCAGGAGGCATCCTGACCAGATGCCCAAACCACCTCAACTGGCTCCTCTCAATGTGGAGGAGCAGTGGCTCTACTCTAAGCCTCTCCCAGATGTCTGAGCTCCTCACCCTATCTATAAGGCCGAGCCCAGCCACCCTGCGAACGAAGCTCATTTCGGCCGCTTGTACTTCGCGATCTCATTCTTTCGGTCACTACCCAGAGCTCATGACCATAGGTGAGAGTTGGCACGTAGATTGACCTGTAAATTGAAAGCTTTGCCTTCTGGCTCAGCTCTCTCTTCACCACAACGGACCGCTTCAGCGTCCGCATCACTGCCGACGCTGCCCCAATCCTTCTGTCAATCTCCCGCTCCATTTTCCCCTCACTTGTGAAAAGACCCCGAGATACTTGAACTCCTCCACTTGGGGAATCGACTCTCCCCCGACCCGGAGTGGGCAATCCACCCTTTTCCAGCTGAGAACCATGGCCTCAGATTTAGAGGTTATTATTATATTTTACTATATTAAAAATAGCAACTACTTAAAAGTGTTGATTGGTAGAATTTCCTTTTATTTTGACAAATTACTAGTGAAAGAAATGTGTGGTGATAGTGTGGACATGTTGTAAATGAGTCACTGGTTCAATATGTGTATGTCTACCTAGGGTGATTCCATTAGGCCACTGGATGTCTGATGCCACCAGAACCTGTCTATCAACTCCGTTCATACCAGACTTCTCAATCTTGGCGGGCTCGCCCCAATCAGACCAGTACAGGAAGCTGCAGAGCATACAAAAACAAAACAGATTTGTAAATGCTTCTGTAAAGGGAGATCTTCACCAATATTAAAACTCAAGCTTTCCACCCACCCGGAGAGTGGATCCACAGCAATGGATGCTGGTTCTTTAAGGCCTCGGTTGAACAGAACCTTCTGCTTGGTTCCGTTGAAGTTGGCTACAGAAATGGTTTTGGTGCTGAGGTCCGACCAGTACAAGTTCTTATAGATCCAGTCCACAGCGATTCCCACAGGAGTTTGGACGTTGTCAATCACTTTGTTGTGTGTGCCAATTTCGCCTCGTTTGTCCAGAACAGTGCTGCGAGGAACAAAGAACCGTAGACAATGTCACTTAAAGATTTCAATCATCTTTCAATACTTAACAATTAGGATAAACAAACTTCATCTTGTCTCAAAAAATTCTAAATGACACAGCTTATCACCAAGTTTAGACAAATATGGATGCGCCACTTCAGGAAAGTCTGTAATTCATAGTGATGTTTTTATGTTCTCGTTTCTTCAGTTGAATAATAACAATGGATGCTAGGGTGAAGGAGAGCACATCCCATGTCCACAGGAAGACTCAACAGCATTTATTTATTTAAAGATTCTGAAATTGTACTGAAGCAGCCCTTTAATAATTACAATCCTTGTTTTATATCAGCCCTTAGAACTCCCTGGTCTCATCAGTATTATATCAGCATGCTACTATTTGGTAATTTGTTAATCAGCAAATGCAAATTTTGACCTGATGGTGCAACAGAAGAGTTCGGCTCACAAAGGTTTCATCCGCTTGGGACAATGAATATCTGTACAAAATTTCATCTCACTTTATCTTGTTGTAGGAACACTGACATACCAAGATTTGCAAACCTAAGGCCATGCTGTTAAAAATAATCATTAGTATTCATGCCAAGGGAATCATGAATGTAAATACCAAATAGCATATTAACCCAATCTATAGTTGTTGAGATATGAAACCAGTTCACTGACCCACTTCACAAGGACTAAACCCAGATGAGACGTTAGAGCACACATAACACTTCAGAGTAAAACAGACTAAAACAAAAAACTGCCATTTGTAGAGCTGCACCAATACTACATACAGAAGCAATATTTTGCTCTTTTTTTTTTTTTTTTTAAGATCAATGCACGTTGAACATGGTAACAACATACTGAGCACTTTTATATTCAAGAAAATCTGTGTACATTGGTAGGCTCTGTTGCGTTCTTTATGTGCTTCTGTTTTGTGCGTGTAAGCTACCTATAAATGGCCTTGTGGCCCAGGTCAGCCCAGAAGATCATTTGCTGGTTAAAATCTGCATCCAGAGCGACTGTGTTCCTCTGCTGCTCCACAAGCTGAGTGTATTCCTTCCTCTCCAGACCCAGACGACGGATGTCACGGCGGTTAGTGAAAATCAGACAGGGCTCCTTACCTGCGGACAGTAAAGACTAGTTAAATAAGAGAAACAGAAGACCTAAAAACTTATCACTCAAAAATGTACCTTGGGTTACATTGTTGTAATTACTAAGGTTTGATACCACAAAATACAATAGTGTATGGACATTTATTTAAAAAAATACAGAAGATCTACATCAATGATATTCTTGAAAATAGTGAAAACTATACAAATTTTAATTTAAAAGTAGGCAGAAGGATATAGAGATGGTCAACATTACAAAGTCTTTTCTGCAGAAGAGTGAGTGTTCAATTAACATTTAATAATAAAAAGTTGAAGATTTGATTGGTTTGGTGATTTTCCAGCTATTCTCACAGAAAATTAAGCCATTAATTATTAGGTTAAATACTGAAAAAATAAATATTTCTACTACAAAAATGTTATGATTTGCATTTTTCTTCTTTACTCAAACCAATGCTATAACAATTTTATTAGTGTCCCCGCCACATTTTATTACAACATAGAAGCATGTGTGTGGCTTGAGTGTCCTTCAAGACTAATTATCAGGTCAGTCTATGCTTGCAATGAAACAAAAAAAAATGTTTCGACTGAACCTCATCTAAATTTGAATTCAGGAAAAAGAGCATTTTTAAAAGATGAATGCTAAGCTTAAAATATGATCCACTCGATTAAAACTTAAATTTATGACCAAATTTGTCATTTAACGTTAGACACAAATAACCTTTGGAGGCTTGTGATCTCCATGACATTGCATTGCATTGTCAGACAGAAAATGACACTATTCTATGGGAATGCATTTTGTTTAAGTACACTGTGGTTAATTCTGTTATTTTCAAGATTTAATTCATGTCAGGAAAGCTGCCATACACACTCTGTTAAATACCTTTACTTAAAAAGAATTAAGTTTTACCTATCCGCCTTAACGGTTGAAGAAAATATTGTAAACATCTTAGAATAAATACAGAGCACCCCAAACTACAGTCTTCAAGTCATAATTTAATTGAATCACAAACCATTTAAAATTGTTTCAGTCATTTAGTGTGATATGACTCACTGCTTCTGATCAACTCAGAGTCTCAGAAAAATTTGTAATGTATAACTGAACTCTTTTAGAGTTTTCTTAAGCTAAAATCAAATTTAGAACCCAAAACATAAAGAAATAAAACACATGCAGTTTTAAGAACTGTTGTTAAATTATAAAGTTAAAATGGATTCCCACCCAGCTGTTGACTCACCAACAGCCTTGCAGACTCCTGTGGTTGGATCCATTTGGTAGCCGTTGTGGCATTCACACTTATATCCTCCTTTCAGATTGATGCAGATCTGACTGCAGATGCCGGGGTTTAGACACTCATTGATGTCTGCACACAGAGAGAACAAGGGGGTGAGGAAGAGAAAAATAGGGAATACAGTTGATCTTTACCATGTTTAATTAATCAACTCTGGTGAATGCTTCAATTGGGGTTATCAAATGCTTACACATGGCTCTTCCACAAAAACTGTTGAATTCTTGTCTAGACCCAAGGTGTTTTTAATTAAATTCCTTTAGCATTACTGAGAACAACTAGTTTTATGAAACACTCCATTAGATGAGTGATGTGCATGGGATCAGGCCTGGGAATTAGCACAGCCACAAATCAGAAAATCAGATGTAGGTGATTTTATGCAGTTACAGGTGAACCAACCTAGCAGTCACATGTAAATGCTATATTCCACTATACAGAATCACATGACTGCTTTTTTCACTTGGACACTTCAAAAGGGAACCCGGTAAAAAATTCTGACATTAGCTTCCTCTGGTGAGTTTACTGTGTTGTGTCACAGTTGAAAATCTGTTGCCAAGTCAGATTTTTCTCTTCTCCAGTTTCCCTTCTTCAAAAACTAAGTTTTGCAAAATGATGATTATGAGAAACTGGAACCAAAAACAATGACATCATCCACTACTGCCAGTGCTCTCTGTGGACCCTCAGCATTTCAAATAGGATTTCTACAGTAGAGGGGGTCAAATCTTTAATGCCCTTTGGATTTAGCAGCTTACTTTTCTTTGACCATTATTGGGTGAAAAACGTGTCTAACAAAACAAAGAAAACATCGCAATTCCAAACTTTTGTCTGCCATTCTGACCCGGAGAGGCCTCAAATTTCTATATTTGCACCAATAAAACTCATTACTACTTAAAAAATATTTATTTTACCAACTATAACTTATTTTTGCATTAATTAAAATATGTAACTCAAGTAAGAGCCATATGTTGTTAAGTGGTCAAATCAGCACAGCAGTCTGAGAACCGCTTGTCATTGAGCATATGCTAAGTTGATAAAAGTAAGAGGACATTAAATACTTTTAAAAGTACATTGTGGACACTTAAAAAAAATGCTCATCTAAACTCTTCATATCGCACGACTCTGTTGAAAACTAAAATCCTTTAGATTTTTCTAGGACCTTTTTGGGTCATATCTAAAATTTTGATGTCCCAAGATTATGTCTATATAGTACATCAACGATCACCTACCTCCGCAGGTCTTGTGATCTATCAGCTGCAGTCCAGGTGTGCAGTCACACTCGAAGCCAATCACCATGTCTTTGCATATGTGAGAGCAGCCACCATTGTTCAGGAGACACTCGTTTAGATCTGAAGCGCAAAGCAGAAACAGGATTTTACAACAATTTTGTTAGAACATACTAGATTTAGTTTGTTTAACTAGTCTGACTAGATTAGAGGTCAGTAACAGGTGGACCATGGTCCGCTTCCAGACCTACACACAATCCTATCCGAACTCATGCATAATCAAATCACTGATAAGAATCACCTCTTGATGGAATGTTTCTGATTTAACCAGCACATTTTTTTTCCTAGCCCCACTCACAGACCAATTGCATGCATTGTAAATAATCTCCCATCACATGATGCCTTTTAGCCAATCAAATCTTTGAATTCTGAAGTGCGTTTCGACCCTAGTGAATGAGTTACACACAAGAGAGGGACAACATGAGGAGAGCACAGTAAAAAGTGTGTTGGAGAAACAAAGTAGGGCTGTCGCAGTTTCATACCCGTAAGAGTTGTAAAATCTACAATAATGCTTTTTTTAGGGTTCCAACACATCAACACCCTTGCCACCCCTGATCTCTAGCTCTTCCTCCCTTCCCATTAACCACCATTAGCCATTATGAAATTATTTTTAATTAGCAAAACATTTCACAAAAATACTTTTGTATTATCAGTTTAGTTTCAAAAGGCAACAACAGTTGGATGTTAAAATCTATGTGTTTAAAAATATTAAAATATTTAAAGCTAAGACCACCATATTGTTAATTTAAAAAAATGCCTGTTGTGTGTCTATCTTTCTGTGGTATTAATTATCATGAAAACTGTGAAACTGTGGTATTTCCTCTGACAATAAACGGGACACCAAAATCTCATATTGTGACATCTGGCTCTGGACATTTGCTTGGGGAATTTTGTTCTAATTTGACCTCTCTGTATTTTACTTGAACATCCCTGCTCTAGATTCAAAGTGATACTGTTGATTTTTTGATCCAACATGCAGTTAAAATAATTATTTAACATGTTACATTTTCTGATGCTTTTGTGCCTTTCTGAGTTTAAAAGGCTAATGGTGGCATAAGCAACCCTGATCAGATAAATTTTACAGCTACCCAGCAAAGATACTTTACTGTGATACATCTAAAACCACAGTTATACTAGACCAGGATTGGTGCAAACTAATTATCTCGACTAAATTTTTTCCCTAATGTTGAGTGCAGAGTATGACTCACTAATTTACTTAATTTTTGCATTAAAGTCTAGCTCAGTGAAAACAAACTTTTTGTCCACTTGAATTCATTCTGATCACACAGAGCTTATGAATGAAGGCAAGAGTTGAAAGTTATCTAGACACAGCGCCCTTCTATATCAGTATGGCAGCCTGCCTCAGGAATGAATGAGGGAAAAATTTCTTCAATTTAGTATTCCACATGAGTCCAAAGAACAAGGTAGCGCCTTTAACTTTAATAAAGTAGAAGGCAGCATTTTCCTCTTCAACTCATTTGAAGACTCAGATTCATCCCATCACCAAGGTGAATAATATTCACCTTACTTTTATCCATAATACATACAAATCATTTCTGAGTAAACTGCACTACATTTTTTCAGACACAGATGTTTCGTATTCTGACAGTGGAAATCACATTCACTTTTGGCCCAGTTCTTTGATCCATGAAAGAGAATTATTTACAAGCACTATTAATTTTCCTACACTGAACTACAGAAGTAGAGTTCCACTAGGCAGAATTATGTAAAAAATCTACACGTTATCAAGAAAAATCTGCATGCAACCTAGATGAATGTCATGTCATCTTTTCTGCATACAGGGAAAAGATATCCAAACTTAAAGAATAATTATTCATTCTTTGAACACTGACCGAGTGACCTGAATGTTGGAGCCAATCATTTTCTTCACTATGGCCTGGAGGAAAGCATCAGTGTATAGAATCTGTATGTTAAGAACCTATGTTAGGAGTTCAAATATTTAAGTTTTTAGTTTCATGTTGCTCTCATTCAGAGATGCCAGAAGGAGTTTGAAGAGTTTATAACAAGTGTATTTAGCTGATTACAGTCCATGACCACTCTATTGGTTTATCACAGCTTAAACAACAAGATTATTCATATCTATAACCTTTATGATAAAAGTAATCTCACATAAGACGACTATACAAAACTCAAAGATGATTAATCCTTTTCAGTCTGCCCCTCAGTGGGGAGGTTTTTGGCGATATTTTAATGATTTCCTGAACTGTCACCTGCACCACATGCCAACAAAGCCACTGCCACTTCTTCAGTTATTACCTCATTTATATAAACTCCAGTAAAACATTCACTGTGCTCAGACATATTGACATGACATAGCAGTAAACTCAAAGCTGTATTAATGACTGCAAGTAGTTCATACAAAACATAGACAATCATTACATGTAGACCAGTTGTACATCAGTGGTAACTAAATCTGTTCAGAGAGACCAAAAAAAAAAAAAAAAAGTTTAATATCTAATATACAACATTTACCAAATTGGCTCAGTGTCTAAACCTTTGGCACAATCACAGACACAGACCAGGGGAATCTCCAGAATTGGAATTAAGATCATCATGGACATGAGATAGTTTCTGGCTCTACTGTAGTTAGGTATGAAGTAGAGAGTGTAAGTCCAGAGTCAAATCTTTGACTTACTGCATTCTTGGATGGGCTCATCGCTCCAGTCGGGACAGTCTCGGGCCTTGTTGCATACTTTGCTCATCTCAATACACTCCCCGCTGCGACACTTGAACTTTTCTGGCCCGTTACATTGAGTTACTGTGGAGATAAAGAATTTTAAGTTTTAATATTTGAAAGTAATGTCTTCCTGTAAAAACAAATGAAAGCTACTGATTAGCCCTATTTTATATCAAGATATTTTTTAAGTTTTTCTCTTGGTTTTGTACAGAAACAGACTCAAACAGATCTCAGATCTAGTCTGCAAGCTAAACTAAGCAAATTGCCTTCCATGACGGCTGCAGTCACAGAAGTGAGGGAGACA
>KV751320.1:15679064-15698067 GCA_001698575.1 Mola mola | reverse complement strand
CTTCTAGACCTTGAGTTGACCGACACACACTCCTAGTACAAGCGGAAACATGCAAACAGTTGCATTAAACCTACAGAGCTAGCCCAATGTCAGTCTAAAGCAAGAGGGTTCAAATGGCAATGCTCAGTTCTCAGCAGGCAATTTCTTTACTGTAGATTTTGAAAAAATGTTGATCCTATGGAAAAAAACAAAACAAAAAAGAAAAACATAAAATTTCAAAAGAGAAAATGAGCAAACTAAGGAAAAATAAATAAACTTAGAGAAGCATAACTAATGAAAGGTTTGCATTATTGTCAATTTTAATTACTGCAGAATGGCAGTTGGGATATTCAACTTAGGCTGTGTCTCATTATTTAATCCTAGTGTGTGAGAGAATTTTTTTGACCTTTATGAAGGACCAAACTAATCTGGTGTCAAAAATCACAATATTTGAGAGAATATTTTGAAAGCAGTCTGTTTTTAATCACTGTAAAAGCCCAAGCATGGTAGCTGTTTTATCATGGTTAGCCCACATAATGAAATTCATCTTGTGTCCCTGACAAATGAATAGCAAAGACAAGATGTGACGGTCCTCAAATTACATTCAGACCCATATTAAGGAATATACTTTCTTAGTTATGTTTAAAAAAAATAAATAAATAAATAAAAAAGTATACTGTTGAACTTAAATTGAATTTACATGTAGAAAACACTGAATCATTAAGTAAATGTTAGGCTGCAACCTAGAGGCACCATGAGCAACCATTCAAATAAGGGAGGGAGATTGTACCTAAAACTATGAGCACATTATTTTTCACTTTTTGGATGGCATTAAATCATGGTGCTTTCATAGGAAAAGAAACTCCTCCTGTCCCTTTAAGAATCATAAAAATAAATATTTAAACAGATTTATGGCGATACCGCAGCTGTGGCACAAATGCACAACTGAAAGCAAACAGTGGATTGTTGAGTATTGCAGAGCCACTAAGACGTACAGTGAAATACGTGCAGTCCATTTCCAAAACATGCATCATTTAATTATTGATATCCAGGGCACATGTGTTTGTGGCCAATGTCAGTCTTGTCATGTACCTCAAACCATCTATCCAAGGCCCAGTCAGACAGTGTCTCCCTCAGTCTGTGGGTCATCATTGCTCCATTATGCTCACTGGAGAAAAACGCATTCTGTAGATAGTGTAGCTGCAGAGCTAAACCATCAATGACATGGATGGTAATGTTGGTGTGTTGCCTCATATTCACAGACGTAGGTGTCCCCTAAGTCATTGAACAGGGTGTGTTTGTTTTAATTTTTTGCTATCACAACCCGTTGAGGAAGGTAATGCACAGTGTGTTGAGTGCACTCACACTGGTGATGAATTTGACCACCGTGTACTGCCCACCCTATGGAGTAACAAGGCATAAAACAAGCCCCTTCGAGGTTTTGAGTTGGTACATATTGTGAAGAATAAAATGTCAACCCATCTACTGGGTTATTGATATGCCAATACAAATCCTTTTTATGCAATGCATTTTCCAACTATTTTCCGAACGTATCAAGAAGCTGGTACCAATCCACATAGCATCCGGCTTTGAATAGCTGTGGTGCTTTAACGAGTTTCCCCACCCCCAGGCCTTGGGTCAAACGGTACCAGACCACAAAAATCTTGTGGGACTCCATACAGTTGATGTAATTGCTATATATGTACACTGCATTATCTTGTTATTCATTATACTGGAAATACCGGTCAATTTTATTACACACCGTTAGGTTTTATTTCAAAGTTTAAATATGTCAATTAAAAACTTTATGAAATTTTATTAGTTAAGTCATGTGTGGGTCAAGGGTGCACATGCACATCTAGTGCACTTCAACCTAGCCAGCAAGTGAGTGAGAGGAAGCAAGCAGAGATGCAGAAACAAACTACGTTAACAAGCTTTTTCCACTGAGGCTGCTGAAAAAAGGGACACATACAGTGAGGATAATGAGACACCAAGAAGAAAAAAAGGCTAAATTCAACCAAGAATATGACAACTAAATAAAATTCAGTTTCATTGCTGCCAGGGGTGCAAGTGCTCTGAGCCCTTTGTGTGTGGGGAGAAGCTAGCTAAGGAGGCTCTGACGCCGTCAAGTTACTTAGCCGTTTGGAGACAAAACCCTGCTCTATGGTTTGTCTTTCTAAAAAAAGGTCAAAACTGGCGGACCACTTCAAAGACAATGACTGGTTGGCAAAACTGGCGTATTTGTGACATATTTGCACACAGCAATAAAATCCATCTGTCACTTCAAGGTAAAGCATCAACAGTGTTCAAAGTGGCAGACAGGATTTCTGTTTTCAAAGCAAAATTTGATTTTTGGTCGATAAGAGTGGAAAGAGGTGTATTTCACATGTTTGAAACATACAGAGTATATGGGAAGGATGGGTCACCTCCACCTGATGGCTCTGATGCAGGATCATCTGCGTGCACCGTCAGTGGAGTTTGAGAAATATTTCCCTTTTAGTGTACTCAACCTGCAATGTTAAGACTTTGCAACAAAAACAAGAGGACTGCTTTGAAAACAGCTTGAGCAAAACCTCATACACAGTTTAAGCTCTCTGCAGATTCCTATATATTCTGTGTATGGCACAATAATCAGTTGCATTTTTGTTTCATTTTCAGAAAAGTCATATTAGAGTTCATGCAACAAAACTTCTATTAAAGTTCTTCCTACAAAAAAAACCCCAAACCACCAATTATTCCGTCAGGATATATTTTATGCAATTTCTTTAAGTTTGAGCTGAGTCAGTTCTGAATAGTGTGCATCATTTGCATAATATGGTTCTGTATGACATCAAGTATCAGCTAAGTGCTTGGCATATTTTTTCTTATATGAAAGTGTTGCTGGACTATTCATGGTATTTTATATTGAGATATTGTATATAAACTTTCAATTCACCCATTTTTGTAGTTCTATACCGGTATGGCCCAATCTACATCTTAACTGCTTTGCACTCTGAACAATAACACTAGGATAAAATAAACTGGACATCAAGTGCACAGGCCTGTGCACCAGTATCAACTATGGGTGTGGTAAACCTGAGAAAATCATGATCAACTAAAACTGCAGGGATCAACCACAGTGCAGCGCTCCTCCTCACAGAATTTTTTCGCGCAGAGTTCAGACTATATGACTTGAAAAATCAGGGTATCGCTGTGCAGTTCATACTACATTACAGTAGTTTTCAGTTCAAACTACAACACCAGACGCTGACAGTGGTCACAATCCACATTGTTTCACCAAGACAACACCAGACTCCTCTGGAATTCCAAACTAGATTTGGTCCTGAAAGCACACAAAGTTTGATAGAAAATGATAAGCAAAAGGCAAACGATTGCACAGTTGTCAAGCATTTACTCAAGACTAATGTTTGTTTTGGATTTTTCACTTCTATTCTGTCCATTTACCTTCTGTAAGTAGTGTGCAAAAATCACTTTTGTGTCTTTTGAAGAAACAGCAGGTATTTATTGTTAGTGCTTTGCTTTAAATAGCCGTCTTCTCTTTCACAGGATATTTCCTTGTATTTACACACAGGAAAACTTAACCTCAAGAAATATTTTAGTATTGAAATGGGTTTGATAGAGAGCTGTTGAGAGCATATAGTTTATTGTACTACTAAGATATGAAGAAAGTTGTTAAATACCTGATGAAGCCTCCAGCAATACTTTCTGTGACCTCTATACTAGTTTCAGTTGGGGAAGAGACCTGAGGTTCAGTATTTCTTTACAGGGGCGTAGATTAAAAAGGTACCTTCTCTCTTTACTTTAAAACTGCTTTGAGCACACAGGAAGATTTCAAGAAGCACATGAATATCAAACCAAGAGCTTGATAAAGAGTCTTAATCTCTACTGATGTTTATCTCTGTACCCGAGGAGATGCCAAGCTCCATTTGTCTTAACAGCATAATGAAGACAATGCAGGTAAGAGATTAATAAATTAATTTTCCATCATCACTTAACATCTTGAATCTCAAAAAACACCCCACACTGCGGTTATTCCACTTACACTCAGCAGGTCCCTCTAGTTTTATTTAAATTGCTTGTTTATTTGACAAGGCTGCCAACAGGGGGTTCCCCCTTACTGCTTTTATAATCATAACTGTGTTTCAGCAACAGTGAGAGGCTATTACACTCATTAGAAAGACTAATATGGTCCCATTTGTTAAAATCCGCAATAAACACAAAGATTAATCAGCCATATGTCCTCACACTGAGAAGTGAGGACGAGTTTTCACAACGCATTATCTAAGTCATAAGATTTATTCAGTGATGCAGTGTTGATACAAGTTAAAGTGGCGATAATTATGCTTAAAACAAACCTATCAGATAGCCAAAACATCAAGTCACCAAAACAGTTTAACAATTTAATATTGTTAAATTTCTTAAGGTCCAAGCTCAGCAAAAGGCAGCAAAAGGAATGAAGACCATGATGGATAACTAAAATGGGCAATTGCAAAATAATTTTCTTGAATATGCCGTGTTAAAGCATGGGCATGCTTGACTGACAGAGGAATTTGGTTGCTGGTTTGTTGACGATGTGACTGTTAATGGAATCAATCAGGATGAATTCTTATGTGTAAAGGGTTATACTTTCAGCTCATTCTCAGCTAAACTCTACAAAACTGGACGGCGCTTCACAGTGCAGATGGACAATGACCAAAACCATACTGTGAAAGCAACTCAACAGCTTCAAGAAAGGGGATACACTTATATTTGAACAGAGATTCCAGACAGTATGTACCGTATTTATACAATGGCCACAACTAGTCAAAGTGCGGTGAGCTCTGCATTCGAATATATCTGTGTCATCCCATAAGAACAGCAAGTAAGAATATAATTGGAGCATGAAAAAGACCTCCTGGGACAGTGTAAAAGTCCAATTTTCCTTATGGTGTGCCATGTTTTTAATTATGAGCTTTGCTGTTCTGCATCCTGTGCCAGCAGTGTTCTTTTAATCCACACATACAGTACTAATCATCAGGAAACATAACAACTTAAAAAAAAAAAAAAAAATTATTTGCCCAAACCTTCACTGCACTGTCGAAAAAACTGGATTACAAAGCCTTTAAACAGATACTCACACAGTACTTTTAGGTTGATTCCTTGGACTTTGATTTCTTAAGAAGCCCATACATAAAACCAATAAAAAAAACTGCTCTCCATTGCTTGTGTCATTGTTGTTCTAAGTAGAGAGAGGAGCAATGACCCCCAACTAGGGGTAAATATTACATGGAAAGAGAAAAGTAATATAGAATTACATTTGAGAAAAATACCGACAAACACATAAAGGGGACAGTCAATGCTGGTATTGCTTGAGTATACAGTACTTCTGTGTACAGTCACTTGGTAATGACTTATCTATTGGCTCATTTACTAAGCTATAAGTCATACATGTTTATTACTTGCTAGGCTAGATGTTAATTGTAAACTCTGCAATTTTAAGCAACTGGATCTTTATCAATACCCCTCAGTCAGTGCCATAAACTATGGCCAGTATGGCCAGATTCTATCAATCCAATTTGATGTCTATCTTCTGCACTAAATGACTTTAAGTCTGTGTCAGGTTCAGAGAGGAAACCATCTACTCACAGCAGATATCTACACTCTCGTCGGACCCGTCCTCGCAGTCCGGTTCTCCATCACAGTGCCATCGCTTTGGGATACACTGGCCGTTCTGGCACACAAAGTCCGTCTCCGCGCAAGTCTTTCTAACTGGAGTGGGAGAGAAAAAAAATAAAGGATTCATGAAATATGGCTTAGTGTTCTTTAATCAATGATTTCAGATTAAAGAAATATGAACACATGAATAATAGGGAAGGAAGGGAGAAAAAGGAACTCATCCCTACTCACACACCTCATGAATATGAACAACAGAATACCTAACTGAAATGATCCTGCACCTTGCCTGTAATGTAACTAAATGAGGGTTAATGGATGTGAAACGAAAGAGTAAAATATGAGAATATCATAGCCTCAGTTGTCAGTGTCAGTTTTCTAGTGTTGAAGCAGACAAAATAAATTGCTCATGCTTTATCAATGGCCCAAATGTAGCGTGCAATATAATTAAATAAAGTAAAAGTACAGTCCAGTTTACACTCGATGCTAAGAGTTACACTGGTTGCACTGGCTTTGTAGACTGCTTTTTAAAGAGTTATTTTGTGCTGTTTCATGTTGGCCAGCTGTCTGAACTTCTTTCAGTGGGATGATGCATGGTAAAATTGTTGACATGTTTACTGCAGCAAAAACAACATCACAAGACTTGTAAGACTGTCACAAAATGGTGTTCACTGTAACAATCAAGTTTGTAAGTGGCACAAACTTGTTGTACTTGCAAAACGGAGGCAACCTGACTTCAGCAAAGCAGCAATTATCAATGCATTAGTATTATTATTAATACACTAATAATGTCCATTCTATAACGAACAACACAACTCAGAAACAAATTTGACTTCATGCATGGCGCGCCAATGCAAAATAATAAATCTCTCCTGCAATTTCACCTGGAGCTGCCTTCTGGTGAAAGCCGCAAAGCTATTAGTAAGTATCTGAGCCAAGTGTCACCTATAACAGTTTAAAAAAAAAAAAAAAAATCATTACTGATTAATTGGCAAAAATGATCAGAGTTCTGACAAACACGTCAATGAAGACAACTCCATGATCCCACACCTATATATTAAGTGTAATTTTTAATAATTTTTAAAAGGAGATCTTGAGTAGAAACTGAGTTTATAGATGAATATTTTGAGTTCTTAAGAAGGCCACTTGTTGATACAGGATACAGCCGCCTTCTGGCATAGGAGGAAACTGTAAATAATCTGATCAGTAGTCAATACACAGGAAGATCAGATCAGACAAACACTTTTTTTATGTTTCTTCTGTAAGTGATTGATTGAACAGACTGACTTTTTAGAAAATGGAAAAGTGAATGTAGGGATTGGAAGTTGGAAGTTTTTGTTTAGGATATCGTAAAAAATGGCCATAATTTAAGCATTTCCTTTGTCATTCGTCAATTACCTTTACCATTGCATGTCTGAGCTCTTATGTCTCAACAAACAAGTAAAAGATATGGCAGCCACTAAAGATGATGACATTATACCAAAGAAAGTTAAATGTTATGTCAGTCATATGGACATGATTTGGCTTTGCAAGATCCAAGGTGAAACAAACCAGTTTACTGTGCAAATTTTGTAAATGCACTCACTGAAACGACCACTGCAGTTCCGAAAATACTGCTAAAACAGCTAATGTTCACTGCCTCATATTCCAGCATTAACCCGTGTGACATGCCCTGACATAGATTGAAAGAAAATAAGGACACACTGGCATTTCACCTCAGGTAAGACATGGTGCTCATTTACAGTGTGGAAATCCCTGGTTGTCTCAGAATGATAAAAATAAATCTGAGTATTAACCTCTCAACTGCCAATAATCTGCAGAGAAGGCACTGTTTTACTCCACAACAACTGATCTCTGGATCAGCAAAACTATGCAGCCTTATGAGCCTGAATGTTCATTTTATTGACGGGTACTGGGAGCTGAACAACATCTGTCTCCAGACATCCTACTCCCTTGATAGTGATCATCAGGAGAGGGACAGGGGACATATAGTTTGAGGGCTTAAAGAGTAATAATAGTATAATAATAAAATTCAACAATTTTATTGCGAGGGATGCTTTTTTGTTACCATAAATTACAATTTGATATGATAATGATAAAGTATTGAATTACACTTTTCCTTAGTTCCTGTAGGGTGAAAAAAAAAAACAAAAAAAAAACAACAAAAATCATGACTCTTCCAGAACAGGTTATATGCCCGTAACCGTATCTTGTGTTCAGTTATCACTGACTGGCATCTCAGAATAAGGGTTAAAAAAGGGCCCTACAAATCTACACTGAAATCTGCAAGAAGGCACTCTCGCATTTGTCCCAGTTGTTTCGTAACGTGCTGAAGCCCAACTGCCCCCCTCCTAACTCCCTTGTTGGTCTACACTCACACTGCTCTCAGCACATCTGGGCCTGTCCAAGATTACTACTTGTAATTACCTCATGGTGGGAGAACATGACAGCAACTCTACTGACTTTGTGGCTTATTTGGAGTTTTTCTGTACTGATAAGGAATGCTCAAATTTGGAGTTATTGATTGTTTTTTGCAGAGGCAACAAGAAACAAGGCATTAGGTCATATTGTCATGTCTGCATTGTGTACGTGTGATTGCGCTCGTGCATGAGCAAACACACCGTGCCCAAGTACACCAGTTCCAACAACACCAGGACCAAGGAAGCATGTCATGCTTAAGCACAGCAGAGAGTACACAATCAAAGGTTCTGGACTTTTGAGTCAAATGTGCTTGGGCACCATATGGATGGCTTAGTGTTGAGTACAACGACTACGACTAGTTCGATTTTTGCTGCCAATGACATTGACATATTTATACCTGTGCTTAATTCAACATTAAGTTAGCTTCAGGCTGATAGGACAAGCTTCCTCATTTCAGATTAGCATCTTACATTCAGAGCTTTCGAAAGGATCAACCTAAAAAAAACAATAGACATGAGCTGTTTATAATTCCAATTGAACAACTGCCATGCTAACAACTAGACTTCTGTGTAAAACTGATGTGACAATTGTTGCTCTTAACATTCACTACTCTTGTGTTTTAAAGCAAAAACACAGCCCTCCTGTTGGTTTTAAAGCATCAAAACTAGAGTGGTGTCTATTTCAGTTGTTCGGCCAAGCTGCAAATTGATTAGAGTAGAAAAAAAATGCAACTGTGAAAGCATATAACTGAAACAATTACAATTAAGCCTTTTATCTACTACTGCTTGTTAGGACACTTAATTATGCAAAACCAGAAAGAGCCAAAGCTTTTGCTAGTTCAATTTTGTCATGCAACCGTGTTTTTGACAGAAAATGTGTAACCCTTCAGCAACATCTCCAAATTATGTTGGTCTGTTGCAATTGAAGGAATATCAAGAAGAGATTATGTTGACTCTAACAATACTTACTGCAATCTTAGAAAGGTATTCCTGAAGGTTTAACACATAACACAACCCTATACTCTCCCTCAGCACCTCTGTTTCTACACAGATACGAATTTTCTTGAGACCTTTCATCACACTTTGACCAGAACAAATACGTAGCCAAGAAACAACTCCAAACAATTTAAATCACAACTACAACAAATCGCAGTGGAGTGGGCCTTATCAGCCGTCTTAATGAATTCATTTAGGATTCTCATCTTTCATACATCCGTTTGATTTAGTGCTGTCTGGGTTGAAAGTTAACACAACTCTGATCTCCCAATGGCGTAGCAACAGACTGAAATGCAAATGCAACAAAATGTCAGCCGCTGTGAGAGGAGGACATGAAGCAAAACTAATAATAGACAGAAGGTTACAATCCGTTTTAGTTCATCACGTTTGCTTCACTATCAGCAAAATCAATGATTTGAACAAGCTTTGATGCAAACTCACTTTTATCTTAAATGGTTTGGAAAAAAGAAAAATCAGAACCATACACAACAGGAGTGCAAAAACCATTGTGCATGCACAAAACGGGACTTGTCAATTATTATGCAAAAGTCGTGATCTTAAAAGAAAATTAGTGACATAGAACATAAAGCTGACATTTTCTGATCGTATAATTATGACTCAGCTTTAAACACCTTTTAATATGAAAAAATAATTCAACCTAAATCGTAAAAACAGAGGCCAACTTTACTGCCACTACCCTCTTGTAAACCTTTCCCTTCACTTTTGCTGCTACTCTTGACACTACCACTGTCACTGTTCTCATAAATATCCTGCACCAGTCTAACACTTCTCTGCCACTACGGACTCTTGCATGCAGGACCACAGTTCCTCCCTTGGTCCCGTCATAGGATTTCTGTAGTTCCACAAAGACACAATGCAACTCTTTCCAGCCTTCTCTATACTTCTTTCACATTCTAAAAGCAAACATGGTGTCTGCATTGCTCTTTCTTGGCATGAAATCATACTGCTGCTCACAAATCATTACTTCTCCTCTTAGCGTGGCTTCCATCCCTCTCCCAAATCGTCATTGTGTAGCTCATCAGCTTTATCCCTCTGTAGTTGCTATAGCTCTGCACATCACCCTTGTTCTGAAAGGTCGACACCAGTACACTTTTCCTCCATTCCTAAGCGCTCTCCAAGATCATGTTGAACATTTTTCATCAAAAACTCCACTGCCCTCTTACCTAGACACTTCCATACCTCTACCAGTATATTGTCAGGACAAACTGCCTTTCCATTCTTCGTCCTCTTCAAAAAAGTTTTGTCATGTCATCTTTACTAATCATTCCAACTTCGTGTTCCACAGTTTCCACTTCCTCCACCCTTCTTTCCCCTCTCATTATCCCCTCATTCATCAGCTCCTTAAAGTACTCCTTACATCTTCTCAACACACATCTCTCCTGTTAGGACATTGCCATCCCTGTCCTTAAACCCCCTGAGCCTGCTGCATGTCCCTGTCTTGCCCGGTTGATACAGATCCTTCTCTCCTTCCTTAGTGTCCAACCTCTCATACAACTCATCATACACCTGTTTAGCCTTTATCACCTCCCTCTTTGCCTTATGTTGCATCTTCTCCTATTCCTGTCAACTCTCTCTCACTATCCCATTTCTTCTTCGCCAAACTCTTCCCCTGAATACTTTCCTGTACTTCCTCAATCCTCCACCGAATCTCATTATCCTCCTTCCTCTGCCCAGATGACACACCACACACCTCCCTACCCATCTCCCTGATCACTGTTTTAATAGTTACCCATTCATCTTGCTGTTCTTCATGACCACCCAGAACCTGTCTCAACCTCTCCCTGAAGTCCTCACATCAGTCTTCCTTTTTCACCTTCCACTATTTGATCCTCTGCTCCATTGTTGCTCTTTTCTTCTTCCTCACCACCAGAGTCATCATACACATGACCATCCGGTGCTGTCTGGCCTACATTGCACCTCACTCCTGTCACTATCTTGCAGTCTCCAATCTCTTTCAGATTGCATCATCTACACAGGATGTAGTCCACCTGTGTGTACCTGCCTCTATGCTTATAAGTAACCCTGTGTTATTTTCTCTTTTGGAAGTAGGTATTCAATGCAGCCATTTCCATTCTTTTTGTCTGTCCAGGTTCCTTTCCGGGACACCAAACCTGCCCATCACCTCTATTCCCTTCACCAACATGCCCATTAAGGACCGTTCCAATCACTATTCTTGCCTCCCTGGTAATACACTCTACCTCTTCATCTAACTCGCTCCTGAATTTCTCTTTTCCATCTCACAGCCATAACCCCTGACAACATTCATCATCACACCTACAACTTTCAGCTTCCCACTCATGACCCTGTCCGACACTCTTTTCACCTCTACAAAATTCTTTGTATACGTCCCCTTCAGGATCACTCCCACTCCATTACTCATCCTATCCACAACATGACTGTACAGTTTGAACCCTGCTCCAATGTTTCTAGCCTTGCTACCCTTCCACCAGGTCTTTTTCACACAACACATGTACCTATCTTCTCTGCATCATGTCAGCCATCTCTCTACGTTTGCCTGTCATCGTGCCAACATTTAGAGTTCCTACTCTCAATCCTATACTCTTGACTCTTCTCTCTCTGTCTCCTAACACGTTTCCCTCCTCTTGTTTTCAACTAACAGTAGCCCAATTTCCACCGGTACCCTGTTTGTCGAGAGCACCAGTGGCTTCCAGTGTTAACCCAGGCTCTGACAGATCCGGTATGAAACTCGTTTTTGTGATTCGCGTGTTTGATTTGGCTCCGTTTTTATGCTGGATGCCCTTCCTGAAGCAACCCTAACTATTCATCTGGGCTTGGGAGCAGCACTAGAAATAAACTGGTTTGTCACCCCTAGTAGTTAATCTAAGTTCTGAAATAAATTACAACAGGAAAAGATGATGCCCTCCTACAGAACCTGATAGAGGAAAGTGCCCTGTAACAACATCTTCATAAGCTCACATCTACAGGCCCACCATTCAGCTCTGTTTGCAGAGCGGCAAAAGACAGCTTAACTTTAAACAGCTAATGTCAGCAACATATGTGTATATAGTATTTACATATTTATTTTAATTTGTAGACATATGCTTTTTTCTCTAAATTGTTGTTTATGTATAAAATCATTTTTTGGATTAGATTTCTTCATTGTGGAACAAAAAAAGATTATGTTGAATAAGGCACCCCAATGCTCTCCTCATAACATAGATTTTAACCATGTTAATATCTCAAAGACATTGAATAACTTCACCCAGTATGTGACCTGCAACACCAGAGGAGACAAGACCTTGGACTTGCTGTATGCCAACGTTAAGGAGGCATCCAGTGCCACAGCCCTCCCCCCTCTAGGCAAATCTGTTGCCTGATAAAGCTAATTCCTACATACAAGCCTCTTGTTAGAAGACAGCACTCTTCTTCAGGACTGTACAGCAGCTCGATGAGCCTGATGGAGTGCTACAGGATAACAGACTGGGAGATGTTTCAGGAGGACTTTGGTGATGACATTGAGGGCCTCATGCGGTGTGTCACTGACTACATCAAGTTTTGTGAGGAGAGAGTTGTCCCCACCAGGAAGGCTCGCTGCCTCCCCAACAACAAACCATGGATCAACAGGGACATCAAGGTCCTGTTGAACAGGAAGAAAAAAAGCTTTCATGGCTGGGGAAAACGGGAAGGCCTGAAAAGAAATTTAGAGAGACCAGCTGAGGAGGGCCAGAGACTGCTAACAAGAAAAGGATTGAGGGAAAGCTAGAGCAGGACAATGCTAAGGAGGTTTGGGCGGGGGTGAGGAACATTACTGGCATGAAAAGAGCCACAGGAGCAGTGGAGGGGACTAGGGAACACGTGAATGAGCCTGTCCGACACTCTTTTCACCTCTACAAAATTCTTTGTATACGTCCCCTTCAGGATCACTCCCACTCCATTACTCATCCTATCCACAACATGACTGTACAGTTTGAACCCTGCTCCAATGTTTCTAGCCTTGCTACCCTTCCACCAGGTCTTTTTCACACAACACATGTACCTATCTTCTCTGCATCATGTCAGCCATCTCTCTACGTTTGCCTGTCATCGTGCCAACATTTAGAGTTCCTACTCTCAATCCTATACTCTTGACTCTTCTCTCTCTGTCTCCTAACACGTTTCCCTCCTCTTGTTTTCAACTAACAGTAGCCCAATTTCCACCGGTACCCTGTTTGTCGAGAGCACCAGTGGCTTCCAGTGTTAACCCAGGCTCTGACAGATCCGGTATGAAACTCGTTTTTGTGATTCGCGTGTTTGATTTGGCTCCGTTTTTATGCTGGATGCCCTTCCTGAAGCAACCCTAACTATTCATCTGGGCTTGGGAGCAGCACTAGAAATAAACTGGTTTGTCACCCCTAGTAGTTAATCTAAGTTCTGAAATAAATTACAACAGGAAAAGATGATGCCCTCCTACAGAACCTGATAGAGGAAAGTGCCCTGTAACAACATCTTCATAAGCTCACATCTACAGGCCCACCATTCAGCTCTGTTTGCAGAGCGGCAAAAGACAGCTTAACTTTAAACAGCTAATGTCAGCAACATATGTGTATATAGTATTTACATATTTATTTTAATTTGTAGACATATGCTTTTTTCTCTAAATTGTTGTTTATGTATAAAATCATTTTTTGGATTAGATTTCTTCATTGTGGAACAAAAAAAGATTATGTTGAATAAGGCACCCCAATGCTCTCCTCATAACATAGATTTTAACCATGTTAATATCTCAAAGACATTGAATAACTTCACCCAGTATGTGACCTGCAACACCAGAGGAGACAAGACCTTGGACTTGCTGTATGCCAACGTTAAGGAGGCATCCAGTGCCACAGCCCTCCCCCCTCTAGGCAAATCTGTTGCCTGATAAAGCTAATTCCTACATACAAGCCTCTTGTTAGAAGACAGCACTCTTCTTCAGGACTGTACAGCAGCTCGATGAGCCTGATGGAGTGCTACAGGATAACAGACTGGGAGATGTTTCAGGAGGACTTTGGTGATGACATTGAGGGCCTCATGCGGTGTGTCACTGACTACATCAAGTTTTGTGAGGAGAGAGTTGTCCCCACCAGGAAGGCTCGCTGCCTCCCCAACAACAAACCATGGATCAACAGGGACATCAAGGTCCTGTTGAACAGGAAGAAAAAAAGCTTTCATGGCTGGGGAAAACGGGAAGGCCTGAAAAGAAATTTAGAGAGACCAGCTGAGGAGGGCCAGAGACTGCTAACAAGAAAAGGATTGAGGGAAAGCTAGAGCAGGACAATGCTAAGGAGGTTTGGGCGGGGGTGAGGAACATTACTGGCATGAAAAGAGCCACAGGAGCAGTGGAGGGGACTAGGGAACACGTGAATGAGCTAAACCTGTTTAACATATTTGACTCACCAGCACAGACTAGGCCCACCTCCACCCTCTCTCATACCCCAACCCCCACCCACACCTGCGCTACCCCCCTCCTCGTAGCTCCTCATGACCGAGGCTTGGCAGCTACTTCAGGCCTGTGACTCTAATGTAACATGTCAGGAAAACCTTTGAGAGACTGGTCCTGCAACACCTCAGGCCCCTTGCTGCAGTTTGCTTATCAGGCTGGCATTGGCGTGGAGGCTGCAGTCATCCACCTGCTTCACAGAGCTTATAAGCGCCTGGATAGGCCGCAAAGCACAGTGAGGGTTATGTTCTTTGACTTCTCCAGTGCTCTTGACACTGTACAGCTGGTCCGTCTGGCTGAGAAGCTCTCAGTGAAGCAGTTGGACCAGGTGGCATGGATAACAGATTCCTGTGTCAAGACCCCCAGCTGCTCTGCACACACCCTGAGGATCCATGGGTTGATGTTGTCTGGTCCCCTGGCCTTATTGGTTAGTCCTGGTGAGCTGCCGTCTCACCTGGCTGGTCTTGATAAGTGGAGGTGTGGAGGGGGGGGTGACTGTCCACCCTGCTGGGTGTCGGACTACCTCACAGACAGGCTGCAGTATGTCAGGCTTCAAGGCTGCTTGTCAGACCTGGTGACAAGCAGCACTGGAACACCCCAGGGACCAGTACTGTCGCAGTTCTTGTTCACCCTCTACACCTCCGACTTCTGCTTCAACTCTGGGACATGCGACCTGCAGAAGTTCTCCGATGACTCCTCCATTGTTGGCAACATTACAGACGACAAGGAGGATGAGTACAGTGACCCAAGAACTTCGTGGGATGGTGTGACAGGAACTACCTTCAGCTCAACATTGGGAAAACCAAAGAGATGGTAGTGGACCTCCGACACAAGAAGAGACACCCAACACCTGTTTTCATAAAAGGGGAGGGGGTGGAGATGGTGGACACCTACAAGTTCCTTGGGGTGCACCTATATAACAAGCTGGACTGGTCAAACAACACTGAGGCCCTCTATAGGAAAGGATAGAGCAGACTGTTCTTCCTGAGGCGGCTCAGGTCCTTCGACGTAGACACCAGGCTGCTACGGATGTTGTACCACTCTGTAGTGGCCAGTGTCATCTTCTTTGCTAATGCGTGTTGGAGAGGTGGCATCGGGAGCAGTAGTCCAAACAAACCAAACAAGCTTGTGAGGAATGCCAGCACCGTGGCGGAGAAGGAACTGGACAGTGTTGAGGTAGTGACTGAGAGGAGGATGAGAGGAAAGCTGAAGTCTATCATGGACAATCCCTCTCATCCTCTATACGCCAAGCTGCAGAAACTCAGGAGCACCTTTAGCCACAGACTCATCCAGCCACAGGTCTCAAAGCGATTAGGGAGGTCCTTCATTCCATCTGCCATCAGATTGCACAACACCACAGCTCCCACCACCGCCCACTCCACAGATTAAGGACCCAACCCGTACACCGCTCTAGGGGGGCAAAAAAAAAAAAAAAAATCCCAAAAACCTTGAGACAGAGACAGACAGACAGACAGACAGACAGACACACACACACACACGCGAAGTTAATAAACCACAAGCAGTTTGTAAATGCGTATTTAAGAGTGTTTTTGCTGAAAATTATTTCAAATACACGTGGATATCCATTGAATATATTTAAAACAAGAATTTGTCTGTGCATCAGGTTTACAATAATATTTGTAAGCCTTACTTATGTGGATTCTTTACATTTTTATAAAATGAGAAATTTTTGTGGAGATGGTGATTTATATATAAATGCTCAAATGCATTTGTGAATCCTTCTGTGTGAATTTGTTAAGATTTTGAGACCGATCTAACTCCATACATATGTACTTTATTTTTGGCATCAATGAGCAAACTTTGCATAATAACCTGTGAGTATTGCAATTCAATTGTAATTTGATTGAAATCTAGAGTGTACTTTTTGGGTGTTCGTGTTGACTGTTCTACAAAAGTAGATGAGTGTACACATCATTAAGGATGGTGAAACGGCAACATCCCTGCAGGAAAAGTTGCCCTCAACCGATGTAACGCCAAAGCAAGCGAAAACAAGGAGGACCAACATGTCAAAGTGACTGTTCGTGAACCCATTCCTAGAGCTCTGCAACTGGGTGGGGGAAGGGTGGGGTGGAGATACAGAGCAGAGTTGCTACCTTATGGCTCTCATGCTCTATTCGCAGAAGTTACAAACCCTAGCCTTAATGCATTTTAAAGGATATACTGCTACATAGTGTACAGCCTACTTCACACTACATGACTCAATCTTACAAATAATGCTCTCAAATTGTAAAAACACTTCGTTTATCACATTTTGCGTTTTTGCATAGTATAGCGTGCAGTATGTCATAAATGTCTGTTATGTAGTTCATTGTGTTCACGTATGTGTTTAATGACTCACCACAGGAGTTTTCATCACTGCCATCAGTGCAGTCCTCATCTCCATCACACTGCCAGACTGATGGGATGCACCGACCATTTCCACACTGGAACTGGCTGGCCTCACATTCTGTCTTAGTACCTACAGAGGAAAACAAATAAGGGGGGGGGGGCATTAAAGTGATTATAAGCCACATTTTTTTTCTCAATTATTATTTAATGTTTGTTTAAATCAGCAAGACCTATCAGAGCTCCCCGTAGCAGTGTAATTTCATAAATAAACAGTTTTAAACGAATAGCTCGTATTCAGAGCAGAGTTCAGATAAAACTAAGCCATTGTGAAGACATGCCAACTGGATTTGATTTGCCTCTTGATTACCAACCACACCTCTTCTACCACCCATACATCATGATCTTTCCTAATATTTTACGAAAGAGTAGTCACCACAATGGCTCTTAATTTGAAAGGATCATCTAAAAACTTCCTCAAACAATGAGTTTGGGCACATTGAAATATACACAGTTCATGTCTGAACTCACATTTCTTTGCATTTGCTACTGAATATGAAGTGACATCAATATTTTAGTAGTGAAATAAACCTCAGTGTCCCGAAAATGTCATCTGAAGGACAGACGTTCTGGTGTAGGAGAACAAGACATGCTACTTTCCCCCCCCGCCCCCATCATCTGAAACATCTACAACCGTAATGACTTCAGGTTTGACTTTGGAAAGTTAAAAGCAACAGAGGGAAGAAAATCAAAATTTGGTTCCACAGACTATAATCACTAACACAAAACTATTCATGTCTATAATATTAGTTTTTCAACAATTACTAATCTGACAGTTAATCATAAAGTTCACAAAAATATTCTCCAAAGCTTCAAACATTATATAACAATCTCTTGTTCTATATTGTTGGCTATCATGACTAGAAATGGAATCTATTTTTTTAAACTACTGTGAAAATTTCAATTACTTTTTGGTATTTTCTTTGCTATTGTGACTTTTAATGTATTAAGAAATGAAAAAAACATGTCAGAAAATGAAGCAAGGGCATTTCACAACAGATCAGTACCAAGCATAATAGTACCAAGGTGTTTTTTTTACAAACTGTCATCATTAAAAAGCTAGAACTAAATAACTTTGTAGTATGAAATGACAATTCCGACAATTTACTTTAACACACTTAAATGTAAGCAAGCAGTTGTAGTTCAAGAGTCAGCGTGTCTATATAGTACAAACAAAAATAAAACCATTTAAAATACTGTAAATATCTCAAGTAAGCAACACATTTCATTGCAACTTTTGCACTAAGTGACTAAAAGGACTAAAAATCTTACCTTGGTTTCCACTTAACAGAGAAAGCAGTCAGTGATGACAAAAGACCATAATGTTGGGTGGCTAGAAAATGAATTACAGGTATAAACGAAAGAGACAAAGTAGGCAGCATAATGCACTAACTTTACTTGGTTTAGTTTAACGTCCTTGAAATCTGAGGAGAGACACAGAAATGGTTTTTGTCTTCACCATTTAAAAATCTTTAAATATGAAATGGTATCATATAGGGGTGTGACAACATCTCCCAATATCAAAAAGTGACTATTTCTCACTGAAGTGAAAAATGGCCTCTCATATGACCCAGATGGATGAAGAAAAAGAAATTTATGAACCGTTGGGTGCAACAATACATTTTTGCATTATTTAGTCTGCTGGAAACCCACAAGCAAAAGCAGGAAACCTTTCCAGATGCAGCCAGCAAGACACCGGATTCTGACAATATTAGCACTGAAGATGCCCCAGTTTTACATTGTTTACATGGCAGATTTTGGGTACCCAATGGAAATAACCACAACAGGGTAACAGACAAGACGTGATCAGCACCGTAAAAAATAATTGCCTTACACCGGGGCTAACATGAAGCACTAAGCAAAGAAACCTACAAAACCACCACATCCCTCTACTAAAATAAACTTAATGTAAAGAAAACAGTGAAAGACCAAAAAAAACAAAAAAAACAACCTTCAAATGCCTTGGCACCTCAGCTTGCAGTCAAATGTCCTGTATTTATATAGCGCTTTTCTAGTCATTGTTGACCACTCAAAGCGCTTTTACACTTAAGGTTTTGCATTCACCCATTCACACACTGGTGGCAGTGACTACCTCGCAGGGTGCCACCTG
>KV751320.1:15655107-15678929 GCA_001698575.1 Mola mola | reverse complement strand
TCCTGGGTTATATAACAAACAAACCTCAGACAATTGCTTCTGTATTGGATAGACCGTTCTTCTAATTCAAGGGTGGGCAACTAATTTCTAAAGGGGGCCACATGAAAAATCTAAATTGTTTTGGAGGGCTGAACCAATGATAACTTGAACTTAATTCTGTTCAATATTAATTCTTTTAATTTTATAAAATTAATTTCAGCACAATTATATATTTTAATTTTATCCCATTGTAAAAAGCAATAAATTATATATTTTGTGTAGCTGCTACTGGTAATAATAAGTATAAGGATTGTGAAGGAAATTTCCATTTTATACTATCCCTATGTATCTTCATACAACCTTTTGCATTATTGTACCCTCAGATGACGTTTTGTACCCAAATCATGTAACCCTTGTATAACCTCTCATGCTGTTGTGACCGATTGCTCAACTTTGGAGAATCACACGCTTGCAATAGTTACTGTTATCAACATACCACCTGGGAACCGAAGGAGCTGACCTCGAGATGACAGCCTCCCTTTCCTGGATGCTGATTATATGCAAGGGCGGTTATCTGCCTATAAATAAGTAGTCTCACAAATCATGGCAGTTCCATAACACACCTACTCTATTCTGTTTGATGTCACGTGCATACTCACACGCATCACACATAGACACTCATTCATTATCACACATAAATACACCCCGGCTCCAAACACTCGACGGAACACTCTGCTCTCAGCCCGCTGACTGTAGACCTGTTTCCCCTTGTGCACTTGGCAATAAACCGTCCAGCTTGCAACTGACTGGTCCGAGTCTTCTGGTTCTTTCCTCTCCTACAGATTGATTTCAGCTCAACCTAGAACAAAGCCTCCGTCACAGGATAAATATAAATAAATATTTAAATTTATGAATTGTGGTGTAGGTCAAAGAGGAAAAAAGTAAACAATTTAAAACAAAAACAATGACATCACTGTTTCACCTTATTTTGCTTGATGCTCCCTTTTTCTCTGGGCATATAACGCAGCAGAGTCCACCAAACACTCCTTAATAAACTCTCTGTCAGAAAATGGTTTACTTTCTCTAGCGATTTTGTGAGATAGGATATAACTTGTTTTGACAGCTGCATCCTTGGGTGTACAAAGTTTTCTAAAAAGTCCTTGTTGGGTTTTCAGCTTGGCTAGCAAAGCCTCCGACTCCTTTGCACGCTCTTGATCAGACAAGTTCTTGTATTTCTCCTTGCGTTTGGTCACGTAGTGGCACTTCATATTGTGATCCTTGAACACAGCAACCTGTGCACCACAAACTAAGCACAGGGCTTAGTTTGACTTAAGTAAAGAAACAGTCAGCAGTACGTGTCTTGTTGAGAAAGTGGCATTCAGAATCAACTTCTTTTTTTAACGTGAGGGAACACTTTTAGGGCGCCAGGGGTAGCTGGCCAGCATCACCCATCGCATTTCAGACACGCATGCATGTACGTCCATACGTAAATATTAAAAACGTCAGGCTTTTCAAAGTAAAAGCAATACAGTTGTTTTGCGTGCACAGCATAAATACTTGTTCATTTATGTTTATGACTGACATACCGCTGACCGAGCAGGGACGCCTAAAGGGCCAGATGTGGTAAAATGTCCAGGTCTGTTCTAATCCAATTGTCATCAAGGATACCTTCCGTAGTTTCTGCGAGAATTTGTACAGATCAAAGCAAGGAACACACACGAAGTTAGATATGGAGGATTTTTTTCCTCGAAAATTAGGATTGGGGAAATAGGATCTATTCTAAATGCTCGGATATCTGAAGAGGTACAGAGGGCTTTTTGGTCTCTTCGGAGTGGAAAAGCACCAGGTCCTGACGGATTTACTACAGAATTCTATAAAGAACTTAAATACGAGATTACAAAACCGTTTCTGAACATTCTTGACCACTCTTTTGAGAGCGGTATCCCTGCTCCAAGGCTGCGAGAGGCTAATATCTCACTGATTCTTAAAAAAGTCAAAAATCCAGAGGCTTGTGCCTCTTTATAGGCCAATCTCATTACTTAATGTGGATCTTAAAATATCTAAAATCCTAGCAACTCGATTGGCGGGTATTTTACCCCATATTATCCATGATGACCAAACAAGATATATATCAGTAGGCTGTTAGCATATTGCAAAGGACGGGTTTGTGGTCTCCCTAGATGCAGAGAGGACCTTTAATCGTGTCCAACGGATCTCTTTTATTCACTTTAGAGTAGTTTGGGCTGGGGTCTAATTTTATACACTGGGTGAGGGTTCTTTACAACGGCCCATTGTCGGATGGGCTTAGGGTCAGAAAATTTTGGGGTTCGGAGAGGTTAAAGACAGGGTTGCCCCGTCCCCTTTGTTATTCACTTTAGCTGTCAAACCACTTGCTGAAATAATTCCATGGGATCCTGAGATATCAGGGATCTTGGTTGGCCCAAGGTTTCATAAAATTGTTCTATACGCCGACAAGTATTTCTCTCCAATCCTACAGTATCAGTGTGTCATTTAATCAAAAAGAAACTGGTTATAAAATAAATTGTTCCAAATCAGAAGCTATGCCATTAAGAAATTATTGTCAAGTAGTTCGTGTAGCCCTTTTCCTTTCAAGTGGTTCCCTTCTGACTTTGTATACTTGGGCAGAGACATTACTCAAGTTATTAATTAATTTAGTCAAAGGCATTGAGAAAAGCTCTAGACTAACATATACTCTTACTCCTATTCTTAACACACCAGACATCCTACCAGGTTTTCTGGTTCCAAGCTTTAAACAATGGTATTCAAGGAGGATTACTACATTTGGAGATTTGCTTGAGGCAGGATCACTTATGGCCTTTGACCACGTCGAACAAAAATACAAATTACCCAAAAACAATCTATTTTGTTTCTTCCGGGCAAGAGATTACATTAAGATACAACTTTGTTAAATAAATTGATCGGGTCCGAAATTGAAAAGCAGGTGTTTCACACTGAAAGCAAGGTATCCGTTGGTATACTGTACAACATTCTGAAGGTGTGTGGTGAGGTTGAGATCTGTAAGACGGGACTGGCCTGGGAGGAAGAGCTGGGTGTGAAAATTGCATTAGATAAGTGGGAGGATATCTGGATCAATTCACAAAAAATATCAGTTTGTAACCGGTTTAGAGCACTTCAGCATAAATTAATGCACAGAGCACACTTAGTACCTGATCGCCTCTCCAAATTCAAAGCAGGAACCTCCCTATCATGTCATAAATGCAAAATAAGTACAGGTACTTTGGCAAACTGCTTTTGGTACTGCTCTAAATTACAAAATTACTGGAACTCTATTTTGGCACAAATTATAGAGTATGGTAAGGTTACAATTCGACCTTGACCCAGTGTTTTTCCTCCTGGGCCTTGCTAACAAATACAAACACAGATCATAGAAAACTATTCAACGATCTGACCTTCTGTGAGAAGAACGAACATATTACTGAGCTTTCTTCTCTCCCCCCTCTGACTCCGACTCCTTCTCTGCTCCTGTAAATGTCCATATCCTTACACTAACTTTACTTCTTCCCCGGAGTCGTTGTGCTTTACCATCCTGCAGGTTTTTCTAGGTCGCGGTGGGAGGTGCTGCTGTGGTCCTGCCTGATGCCCCCTGGCCACATTAGGAAAGGAGATCCTGTGACTTGGATCCTGTGACTTGGATCCTAGGCTGGATTTCCAAGTGCAAATCGGGACCCACAGATCACAATGGCTTCTGGATCAATAGACTACACCTGCTTCTGGACCACTACACTTCACATATCCCTGGATTTACAGATTCTACATACTCTTGGACTCAGCAACACCCAGATCTTGCTACATGGAGTACAATGACTCCTGGACCAACAGAGTCCACCTGCGTCTGGATCACTAGACTTTCCATACATCCGGACTCATAGAATCCACAGACTCTGGGACTCATGGATGTTTTATACATTCTAAATGAATTGTTGTTATCATGTTTTTGTGTTCTGTACAAGTGACATTTATTGCACGTCTGTCCGTCCTAGGAAGAAGGATCCCTCCTCTGTGGTTCTTCCTGAGGTTTCTTATTTTCCCTGTTTAGGGTTTTTTTAAGTTTTTCCTCACCCGGTTCGAGGGTCTAAGGGCAGAGGATGTCACATCTGTACAGTTTGTCAAAGCCCAGTGAGATAATGTGTAAATTGTGATTTCGGGCTATACAAATAAAATTTGATTTGATTACTTACTTGGATCTCAAAAGCCCCACAGTCTTGGGCTGGTATAGGTTAATAATGGAATACATCCCCACTGGACTCTTACATGTACGATCCACTCAAAGACTACTTCTACAAGATGTGGCTACTTTAAATATGTCTGTGTGCATGTATTAGTTATTTGAGCAGGGCATTTACCTGTTTATGAGCTAAGCTACGTATAATGATGTAATGTGTGATGCAATGTGTGACCAACATGTGTATGTATCTACACTTTACATGTATTTGTCTTTTTATTTTTTGCTGAGCAATACTGTTTGTGTTCTTTAGTTGTGTAAAAAAAAAAACTCAAAAAATAAAAATAATAATAGTATCAAACAAGTCACTAGGGGTCTCAAACCTCTGCATTTCTAGTGCTGGTCCCAAGCCTGGAAAAATGGTCAGGGTTGCGCCAGGAAGGGCAATCTGCGTAAAAACTGAGCCAAATCAAACACGCGAATCATGAAAATTAATTTCATACTGGATGGGTCGGGTCCGGCTTAAACCACTGCTATCAGTGCTGCTGACAAACACGGTACCCGTGGAAATTGGGCTACTGTTAGTCGAAAACAAGAGGAGGGAAACGTGTTAGGAGACAGAGAGAGAAGAGGAAAGTCAAGAGTATAGGATTGAGAGTAGGAACTCTAAATGTTGGCACAATGACAGGCAAACAGAGAGCTGGCTGACCTGATGCAGAAAAGAAAGGCACATATTTTGTGTGCGCGCAAGATACCAGGTGAAGGGCCGCAAGGGTAGAAAAATTGGAGCAGGGTTCAAACTGTACTGTCTTCGTGTGGATAGGAAGAGTAATGGAGTGGGAGTGATCCTGAAGGGGACGTATACAAAGAATTTTGTAGAGGTGAAAAGAGTGTCGGACAGGGTCATGAGTGTTAAGCTGGAAATTGAAGGAGCGGTATTGAATGGTGTCAGTGATAATGCCACATAAGTTGGCTGGAAGATGGTAGAGAGAAAAATTCAGGAGTTAGATGAAGAGGTAGAGTGTATTACCAAGGAGGAAAAAATAGTGATTGGAATGGTCCTTAATGGGCATGTTGGTGAAGAGTGTTAAGTTACAGGCACTAATGTTTTTGGCCTAGTTATAATATTTTCGGGTAACCAAAATAACAGCCTGAGTATAAGTATACACATTATCCTGAATTGGCAGGAAGTGGGCACTTTTATTGTGAAGTGACAGGAAGTTGAGTTGTTGTTCTGTGAGTTTGATGTGAACATGGTGGCGGTTGCCAATAAAGCAGTTGCTGTACAACTTAAAAGTTTGTCTTCTCATCGAGTAACAACGGGAACAGGGGTTTGGTGTCCAGGAAAGACAGAAAGAATGGAAATGGCTGTACTGAATACCTACTTCCAAAAGATAAAATAACAGTGTGACTTAGAGCGGAGGCAGGAACACACAAGCGGACTAGATTCTGTGTAGACGATACAATCTGAGGAGAGATTGGAGACTACAAAGTAGTGACAGAAGAGAGCGTAGCCAGACAGCACTGGATGGTCATGTGTATGATGACTCTGGTGGTGAGGAAGAAGAAAAGAGCAAAGATGGCAGAGAGGATCAAATGTTAGAAGCTTGAAGAGGATGAAGAATGGAAAAGCGGTTGGTATCATTTCCACTATTTATTAGAGTTAACAGATTCTTCATTTAGGCTATTTGTAGGCAGGAAAGAATATTTTAGCTCCCAAGTTCATTTCTAAAAATAGCTAGTTACGGGTATTATTGCTTGACAAATGGAACAATTTGGGAAAAAAAAAAAAAAAAAAAAAAAAAAAAGAAAAGGTTATTTACAATCCTTTTACTCCATATATCCAATATTTAATAGTGGGTTGTAGTTAACACATTTAGTGTTTTGGCCACAGTAGACACCTTTATGAAAAACTGCAATGAAAGAGAGAAAACTGTCCTATTCTTTAAAACTACACACACCTACCCACACACAAAAGGGTCTGAAGGTAAATCTCATCCATAGTGCTATTTCACTCTGTACACTGTAATACAAGTCAGCACACATCATCCAACTCTAATGTCCACCCCATTTTCACAGACACAAGGATTTAATAGGGCCACATCTCGATAAAGCACAGTCCTCACTCTACAACCAATAACATCTTTAACTGAAACCTCAATGATTATTATTCAACTCTGAAGATGTACTAAATGAAGTGTCCACTAAATGTGGCCATAAAATTTTACCCACAAGTGATGGAGATATTGCACCTAATTACCAATGGTTTTGTCAAACTACCAACTTCACCTGAAACCCTGGTGAATGTTTTAAAAACAAATCTATAGAAAACAGAAATGCAAAGCCTAATCGACTTTTCAGTCCTCAAAATTACTTAAAATATTTTAAGAATCGTATTTTCCATGACTTGCATGACTAATCCCTACTAAGGTTTGGCTGGTATGTGGTTTTGCCAGCCCAGCATAAGGCCATAAATTACTTTAATTTTGTGGAAACCAACCCAATCAGCATTTAAGATGGTCTGGCAAATTAAAAAGTAGCCAAATGCATTAGTAAAATTGAACTATGTAAATCTGGAAGTGGAGGAGGATTTTGGATTCTGTGATTAAACTCCAACACTCAGTATCTTGTGTGTATCAATTTCTCTGTTTAAAACAGTTGCCTTGTCATCCTTTGACGCCTAAAGGTTGTGTTCCTCTCAAGCCTGCAGAATTAGGAAAATCTGCAGCATGCAATAAACGTTTTATTTTTGGATGACAAGATAACTTTCAATACACCATTGTTGAAGAGTTCAAAGTAGACATCATGCTTGCTAACATCAGTCGCCAATAGACGGACAGCTTCCAATCTGAGGGTAGCTGATAGAGAGCTAGGGCTTGGGTTGACTGTCTTAATACTTTGAATGTACATGTGGCCCTTGTATCAAGGAATGTAGTGTAAATGCTTTGCACATTTAAATAATTTCTCGTTTGTGTAGTTTGTCACACTTCCAGGTTAAGGCCAAGCCACTGGTTTAGGTAAGTGGATATCACCTGGGTTACAATCAAAACCCAAGAAGCAGAAGCCTTCTCAGAACATATCAACTGAGTGGACAACAGCATCAAATTCACAAGGGAAGACACCAAAGAAAACAGGCTACCATTCTTTGGCTATCCCAACTTGGCCTTCATAAAATCGGCAGAGACCAACAAAACACAGTGGAACACCTGACGAAGGAAAGAACAACATGCTGAGCAACATTGTTTTCCCATATGTAGCGGGAATGTCAGAGGAAGTTAGGATTTTCTCTAAACGTGACATCCCAGTGCAATTCAAACCCAACAACAACCTCAGACAAAGACTGATTGATCCTAAGGACAAAATACCCAAACACAAATTGAAAAATGTTGTGTATGCTGTCCAATGCAGTGAGGAGTGTTCTGACCTGTACATTGGGAAGACTAAACAGCCTCTCCACAGGTGCATGGCACAATGCAGAAGAGCCAGCTAATCAGGACAAGATTGAACTGTGCATTAACATCTGAAAGCCATGGGACACTCATTTGAAGACAGATAGTTTGAGAGGAGTGAAAGAGTCCATCTACATAAAAATGGAAAAACCTTCATTAAAACAGGGTTTGGTGGACTAAGACCAATTATCAGCCACTGACAATGCAACCCCGCCATCCCTTCCCAGGCATTTTAAACATCCTTCAAAGCATGCTTCATGTGCCCCTAACGACTTACATGTGGGCATAGCAGGGCAATGGCTCATTAATGAGTCACACATGGAGGTCTTGCAACCATAACAAGTCACAAGAATATGAGGGGGTCATTAATGAGTCACACTTCAAAATGACTCATTAATGAACTACACCTTGCTTGTGACCCTGACGTGCATATACAGAGAGGGTCAAGAACACAAGTGACCACCTCCAAGGTGTAACGACGCTACCAGAGGTTAAATACTGCGGATTGCCCACCAATGTTTAGAACTGAAGAAGCCTTTAGCATGAGAGGTGAAATGTATTCAAAATAGGTCCAGATGCCTTCAACTGAAGCACTTAAAATTATTTATCTAAGTGTTTGCTGTTCATGGTCATAAGGGATGGGTCACGATATTTGAATATTCTAAAAATAAAAATTTTGTCTGAAAATGTATATTATCCCATTGTTTTTGCTGGTGCTTGTACGCAACGCCATAGCTGGTGATGTCGCGTTACTACCAGTAAAACATGCATAGGACAGTATTTTTCACTGAAGGCCAGTTTAGCATTTGTCAGCTTCGAGTGCCACCGCATCCTACAGTAGCTATTCAAACAGCGGAAACATGCAAAGACTACTAAAGCCATCAAAATGTAGAACTACTTCAACAAAATAAATGAAAATCAGGTGCAGTGCAAAGCTAGCATATCACAAGTCGACAACAACTATACTCAGAAAGTGGGCCGCTGCCCACAAATCAACAATCCACGACTACAGGTGTCACCAGAAAAAATAAGTTCGATGACTGACGTGCATTTGTTGAGGGTGAAGGTTTTCTGAGTTTGCTGGCATTTGTCCAGTTGGAGTATAAGGTCCCATAAAGAGAGACAATCACTATGCAGTAGAGAAACTAAGCTGTGATAATACAGCTGAACTGTAACAGCCGTTTGACAAGTGTTGAAAAACTGACCGCAGATTAGTGGACAGCACTTACAACTGAGTCACAAAATTTGTGTTGTTAATTGTAACCAGCATCTTTATTGCTCAGTAGTAGTCGACACACATTTTGCCTTGATGTAATGTGATTCTGTCATGTGACTTTACTGTGTGTTTAGCTGGGTATGGCAATATAAAGCAACATTTACTGGGGCCTTAAAGGGCTGGGGATGGGATTTTTAAGAGCACCAAAACCCATCAATACCTACTATCCCTTTCTAATTTGTCACACAACGCATTAAACTTAACATTTTTTCTTCAAGATTAACATCAAATTAACTGATAAATCAGCTTAGCAACTTCAAATGACAACAGTATCTACATTTCAGTCTTTGGTTTATTATCAAAACAATGACAAATCCTCTCTTGCACGCATGCACGCGCACGCACACGCACACGCACACACACACGCAAAAACAAAGCATTTCTTTACAAAAGTGACTCATTCTAGTGACTTCCACGCCACTGCATTTAGTGTATTTTACTTTTTTTTTTTTTTAATAGAAACAGACATGCTCACTGCAGTTGTGCTACAAATCATCAGTGGCTACATGAAGGAACTAGTTTACGTCAATAGTTAAAGCCCTGTCTCATCACATCAGCCTGAGCTACCCCTAACTGCTGATTTAGCCTACATTTAATGCTGAGAGTGAGGAAAAGAGAAACTTTGCCTAAATCTACAATGCTAGCACACTTCAATACAAAACTAAAGTATACAAAATCTATAATACCACTCTCTTTCCTGCAGTGTCACAAATTTTAACTGACATTAAATAGTTGAACTCTCCAAACTATAAACTGATGCCACAAAGGTTGCACTATGAAGGTTTCAGCCACTTCCACTCAAAGTTGAAAATGTCACTGGTCAACCCATTTCAATTCTTTGTGCCGGTCAACAAAAGTAGATATAACTGAATTTTAGATAGCAAAGTGCCTATTTCCTCCTGTTGCTACAGAATATCACTTGGAAAAACATCAAAAAAATGTGAACTCAAAAGTAAGACTGTAGTTGCAAATGTAAGCTGTTGAAATGAACTACTTCCAAGCATGGATGCTAGTAGAGGTTTGAGTTTGTAGTAGAAACCCTTTTTTAAATACCACTTTCAGGAGTTGCCTCACAGTTACATTGTGGGTAGTTGGCAGATCAGCCCTCAATTTTGTCAAACATTTCTCATATTATTATGTTTTCTCCACTCTCGTAGGTGTTGTTTACCATGATGGTAGCTTGTAGATCCAGTTCAACAACACTCATAGCTGGCATATGCCACTAAGCTTAACAGGCCAATATTTGCAGTCACCATTTTCATGAACTGGCTATTCTTCCCAGCACAAAAGACTACACTATTACAGCTATTGAATGTGGTGATCAGATATTGCCTGTTACCTGTCTGCATACACTCATTTCCCCTGCCAAACTGGAGGCACAAATTATTTGTGGACTGGTTTTATTTCAGCCGAGCATGCGCGGTCCTAAATGCTTTTGATAACCCGAATGGTGACTCCTCTTCTCGTGTTCCAATTAAGTGTGAATTTTCCATGCTTGCACACTGTGCAAAGACGAAGACAGTTAAACTGACTCTATAACCTGGGCGTTAGACAAAGTCAGTATGTTCAATGAAACTAAAACTTCATCAAAATCAAAGTAAGTAAACATCAACCCCAGAGGGAAAACCAGGGAAAATCTATTACTTCATAATTCAAAATGTCACCACCCAAACCTGAACCTGGCAGGGATGCTTTTAGTTCCACTGTAGTGAGGATGGAAGCTGGTCCTTCTAGCACCAACACAATTACACATACTGGCAATCACAGGAAGACAAGGAAATCAAAGGTTTGAAATGATCCAACATATAGTATAGCATAAAGTTGCAATGAATCCTTTACCTCCTAAAATAGTAGATCATTGTAGGGTATATATGCCGTCACACTGAAGGTCATGGTAATGCAATTTTCCCCAGTAACAGAAATGGTTGCAGTGTACTCCTCCTCCTCCTTCTTCTTCTTGTCCATCCCCCATGTAGCTGGGGATCTGGGTCTAGTGCATGATATCACGGTAACCATGGAGGAAAAAAAATATATCCATTTTAATCAGGCCAGCATTGCTCTTGCCACCATCTAATTTGCGTGACATCTTGTTCCAATAGGCCCACACTATCACAATCTGTACATGTGTGTGTGTGTTTATGTCTGGAGCTGAGAATGAGAAAGAGGAGGAGGTACATGTGGGTGTATGCTATAATGAGTGTGTGCACATTGAAAGCACTAGTTTGGATTCAGTGTTTCCCCCAAAGGCCATTTTCCTCAGTAGGTAGGCAGTCGAGAGACTTAAATGTGTCCAAAACACATGCGGCTAAATACAGCTCACCCTGCCTCTCCTAGCCATTTTATAATTTAGCATACATGCAAACTCATGCTGAAATCATTAGCAACTGCATTAATAAAAATCAGGCTCAACGTAATGTAAATATTTTATACACTTGAAAGTAGCCAAAAAATGTCAATGAACTTATTTTGAAAATTTCATTCACCTAACAGCACATGGAATTATTTATAGTAGTAAACTTATGAATGACAATGCCAATGTTTAAGGCACAAAAAAATAACAGATTGGTAAGGTAGGGAAAAACAGACTGCACCAAAGTTTGTTTCATTCAGTATCTTTACAGTTACTCAGTTGAAAGCCTTTGCGTAGCCATTCACAATGCTATCTGTAACACCATGACCCAACTACCTCTGAAATTATTCAAACAGTTTTTGGAACTGATTGTTGACACTGTACCAACCTGTTTAAAACATGCCGCTGCTCAAATTCTGAATGATTTACAAAATTCAGTTAAAGAGAAACTAAAACTTTAAATATATTTCAAAATTAATTGGAAATTATCACATTACTTTTTGTTTTATGCAACTCTTTAAAACAGGCTTGCAGAAAGTTTAAATGTCCAGTGTGTAGAATTTAAGATTATGTATTCACATATAGTATAATCTTTGCTTCTCTTAACATTTATGTGTCAACTGAATGTGTCATAGTATACATGCCCTCTTAAAATAATCAATATACAGTTACATGGAAGGAGGTCTCTCTTCCACTAAGAGTGCCATCTTGTGCTGCTATGTTACTTTGGTAGTCTACTAGGGACAAAAAGGTTTGAAAAAACATTTTGCATTCATAGAACATAGTGACATTGGAAAACAACCAACAAAAAAGACTCACCCCAGTAAAAGGTGACAAAGGAGGAGTACAAGAAGTTTTTGTTAGGAGTCTGCTGGAAGTTTGTCACCAGTTTGTTAACCTACATTACTCTAAATGGTGGCTCATACACACACACAGCCAAAGTAATTCCCCTACATGCTTAGCAAAGGAGGGGGCAGTGAGGCAGTGCTCTGTTACTTGCATTCTATTACCTCACCACAAGATAGCACTATTTTCCCTGGGCCTTTGAGGCTGTAAATTAGGCCTGAAAATACTTGTCTGACTTGAACTTTCGACTACTAAAATTTTTTAAAGTGATGAGCTAAAAACATAGAAAACCTACATTAACAGGTAATATATCCCCAGATGAAAAGATATCCTGCAGGACTTCAAATTATGATTTACTATATATCAAATGTAAAATATTTACCACTAAATGAAACTTCAACCAATTTAATTTACAATAATTTTCCCTAAACACAGAAAATAAGCAGACCGATACATTTCAGACTGATTAATCAATTACCAAAGTAGCTGGTGATTAAATTTCAGACATCTGACTAATATAATAATAGACTAATCATTTCATTGCTCATTTTCTACCACAAGTGCAACCAATACAGAGATTTCTATGTTTTAGCTTGATGGTTAGACAAAAAAAAAAAAAAAAAAAAAAAATGAACTTTTCAATCTGAACTTGTAACTGACATTTCTACAAATGTAGCGATGCACAAAAAGCTGGTTGAAAAGTCAAATGCAATCACATGACTCATGGAGCCCGCTGAGACGTCAAATGAGTCACAATACATATTTTAAGACAGCAGATGTCGCTGATGCTATATACTGTGATTTTGCGTTAAGGTCTTTCACACCACTACGCAGTAACTCGCAGCTTCCAGTGATTTCACTGACAGTCAAAACTGCCTTCCTTCCGCCACGGCAGTAGGACCAGGAAGCCTTTTCCAACATGTTAAAAACCACTGACTGAAAGGGTGGGGCGGAGCTACAGAGCAGTTTCTTTAGGAGTCTCATGCTTGATTCCCAAAAGTATCAAACGCCGCCCTTATGACAGAGGATTTTATTCTGTCATTTACAAATAAAAGGAAAGTTGCATTGTTATTCAGTTTATAACGTCCCTCCCTACATCAAAAATGTGTATTTTGCCTCTTCAAAAAAAAAGAAAAAAAAAAAAGAAGCAATTTGACATTTATAATTCGGCTTCAATCTCATTTTGAAATACAAATGGGGAAAACTGTGAAACCAGCATCACGAATCCTAACACATTGAGAGTTAAATGAATGCTACATCCCTTGACATTTTTCATTATTCTCCGGTATTTTGTATACATACTAGTTATCAATCCAAAATAAGGCAAGGGTTGATAATAAAAAGTGCCAATATTTACAGCACTGTTGCCCTACAAGGATTTAAGAGTGTGGACACAGTGCTCATGATGAGGCCTCACTGGGATCACCTGCGGTGGCTAATTGGCCGCGGTCACTTCTCTCCCGGTTTTGCCTCAGTTGCTGCCTCCCCATTGGGACTGCGGCGCGGTTTTATCGCTCTCTTGTCGACCTGCAGTAACCTCCTGTTCTTCTCCCTTCAGGAATTAATTACTTACAAGCCACGCCGGGGGTGGAGACGTTCAGAGAGAATCCCAAAGTGAATGAGAAATCAAGACGCGGGACGCCAATAGTCAAAGAAGCGCGGCTCTATCCGTGAGGGCTGCGTGATTTCCGGACGAAATTAATTGACTAATTGGCCGCGAATGAGCAGCGACACGCTGCAACACAAACTAAATGGGCCCCCCCTCCATTTCCAGAGGGAGAAATTAAGATAAAAAAAAAAAAAAATAAGCTGAAACAATTTAAACAACAAATGTCTAATTTGTGCGCCCGACAGACGTTATTTTATGGGGCATTGACTAGGAGGAAGACCGGGGTTGACTGACTCGAGTGTAGCCAAGCGGGATCATTCCTTTAAGGAGCAGCCAAGACAGACAGGTGCACAGCTCGGTACTGTTAGCTAACACAGCGTTTGTTTCCTTCATTTCAGCACACACACACACACACAAGAAAATAAATAAGACACGCCGACAGTCAGCAAGCTGCCTTACCGTTGACGTTAACGCAGTGCTGGAGACATATTAGCATGGGCAGCAGAAGGATCCGCGGTGCGGACGTGACCATCTCTCGCAGTGTGCGGTGCAGCTCGTGGGCTGCCTCTCCGTCCTGCCCGCCTGCGTGTCTCGCTGTTGGCTCTTTCCTTCCCAGTTCACGCGCAAACCGCACACACAGTGACCGTATGCGGGCTCGACACACACGTACACGCAGGCCAAAGCGGACCAGGAGCAGCCGGTCAGGCTTACTGACGCTGCGGCGCGGTGCGGAGAAGTGTTCCCGGGGAGGAGCGCTGGAGAGGTGGCCTCCGCCGCGCACACCACGCGCCTTTTGATCTCGCGCTACAACCACGCGCCTCCCGGACTCCCGTTCCCTCCTTTCCTGCTCAAACCCATTTCCTTCAAATTGACGGTGACGAGCGGCCCCGGTGAGCGGCTCGTTAAGGGTACTACACAGAGCCAGTCACAGCTGAGGAGGATTCTTTTTTTCTTTTCTTTTTTTTCCTCCTCCAGTACGTCTTTGGCACAGTGTTAACCCTTCACTATCCGCGTCAAGCAAGAAAAGATTGAAGTCGATTTTTGTTTACATGTATAACACAGCAACGGTTTTTGATAGATCTAAAAATTTAATTGATCGTTTCAGCAGACACCGTGGACGAATAAATTGAGCCCTTTTCATTCCACCACTTACTTCATCTGACACCACAAAGGTGCGATTCCTTCAAATTAAAGACATAAATCTTCCACTTGTATGTCAAAATCAAAGAAGAGTAATGTGTCAGTATTAATTAAAGTATACCCACCACTCCAGAAGCACCATATATTTAGTTTTGGATTGATTTCCCGACATTTTGTAAAATAGATGTCTCATGCTTGGGAGTGAATGCTGAAATCTTGGAATAAAATCCGTTTTATACATTTGCTTCTCTCTGTCTGACGCTATTTCTACCCATTTTGATCAGCAGGCCTTTGTTTTTCTTGAGGGCTGCATTCTGCCAGGTTTCATAGGCTCTCAGAGTTCTTATCAGAGGATTGAACCTCATCTTCCGGGATGGCTGATGGCTACTGATACACCCCAAGGCTCCTTCTGTCCCAGATTTTGACGTACCCTGAGAACACACACGGGCATACACACATAAACCACTGTACAGTTCTGCACGAGGAAGCATCTCTCTCTGACTGTCAGTGTCTCTTGCAGTCACCTCCAACCACACACTCACGCACACACTGATTGCAAATCTAACGATTGAGAATCCAGTCTCTTGTGAAATCCAGCGGTGGAAAATCATTATTCGAAAGCTCAGTGGCAGAAATAATGAACTCTGTAACTGGAGGAAAGATTTAGAGCTTTGAAGAAACAATAAGTGGGTTTTTTTTCCCCCTCTACATAACACAAAATAGTCACAGTGTATTTGCAAGGGTGATCCATCTGTTAATCAGTACCACACATTTTGAGCGTCACACATTTTACTCAAAGAATGTAGTGACAAAAAAAAACATATTTTTTCACTTTGCTCAGTTCATTCCCACAAAAGTAAAGGTGAACCACTTCCTAGTCTTTTCTAGTACAGTAAATCCATGTGTGCAAGTAAATAAGTTTTCAATCCCCTCTCCTCTCATGTCATAGCATTCGAAGGAACAGCTCCATTACACACAGATTTATGAGTATGTATATGTTAATGTTTCAGATTTATTTTTCACTGGCATCAACAACAGAGTGGTTTCACAGCATTTGGGCTGAAAGGTCCTGTATTGTGACGTCAGGAAAAAAAAATCTAGAATTGAAAGTATTGTTATAGCGACACCCTGCCTGGGAAAAAATGTTTTAAGAGCTAAATCCTGTGCACACAACTACTGCTGTGTCTACGGGGGCTTTATGCGGATTGCATAAAAGCTAATTATTTTGTGTCCTGTCAAATTAATCTCTAATCAAACATGGCAGGTAGATGTTGCGGCAGAATGCTAACCATCACAAATTCAAGGTGAACATGTAAAATACAAGATGGACACACTTAAGCTAGATCTCCCCACATGCTTGTTGTGGCAGTTTTCTTATGACAGTATCAAGGGATAACCACATTTTACATGTATTTAAATCTGCCACAATGTAAATAATGTGACTCTGTTATACAGCTGCTAAGGTAAGTCTGATTCTAGGTGACACTTAGTTACAGAAGCCAAAATTCATATTTTCTCTCTGACCTATAGTGCTGTGTGTTCACCTTCTTTTGGTTTGATTGCTCAGTTTTGGAAATACATCCAGTAGAGATATTTGCCTTCTCTTTAATTTAATGGAACTAAATGGCACTTCTCCTCTGGAGATCAAAGCACCAAAAAGATATGGCACATTTCAAAAAAACTCAACAACACTGACAGACTCAGGAATGATTGAGGGGCAATGGTGGAAATAGGTCAATGGGTACCAGCTATATCAAGTGGAAGGACAACTTAGAAGGGAGATTATCATGTTTTGTGCAATAAATGTGTATTCAGGTGGTCACTTTCATGAGATTTATTCATTAACAACATTGCATCAGTTGGGACCCCAGGACTTGGTCATGACATATGGACACCTGTGAAGAAAACCCATCTCAGTTCAAGCTATGTTTCCTGAGGAGACTTAAGAAGTTTGGCATGAACAAACCTCTACAATTGCACCATCAAGACCCTGCTCGTGGACTGTTTCACTGTCTGGTACGCTCGACTCGCAGCCCGCTGATCTCTTCAGAGAGTGGTGAAGGTAGAGACACAAACCATTAGATTCAGAATTTCAGCCCTCCAAGAGAGCGTTCACCAGTAGGGCCTGAGGGACGCTCTCTGGATTGTCCAGGAACACATACATCCAGCGTGCGCTGATTTCCTTGCTGCTACCTGGCATATGATGCAGCAGCATATTTGCAGGAGCCATAGTAGCTACATGCTAGCACATGTACATAGTAGCACATGTCCACGTAAAGTCACCTCAAAATCAGAACCTTTTCATTTAACCTAGACCGACAAATAAATAGACCCTTTTTAATCTTATATTTTATATGTATAAACTTTAAAGCAAGCACCTTGCGGCTCAGTTCACCACTTTTTCTCAGATACAATACATTCCAAAGTATTGTATTTGAGCTGTTAACCAGGGCTGACTTGCATACAACCAGTAATACTGAGCTGAGACTGTCTTGGAGCAGAAATATGCACAGTTCCTTCTTGCAAAACTGTGTCTGGGTGAAAAAAAAAGCAAGATTTGAGTGAGAGATTTTCGTTACAGGGTGGGATTCTAGTCAGTTTAGTTATGTTAGTTGGCCTCTTATTAGTAGTTCCATGTTGACACAGTAAGAAAATAGTTCCCATATACTTGCAACAAGGCCTGTGGATTATCCCAAGTAACCACGTCACAATTTCCTGAACAATATATTTTTTAGATATATATTCCAATATATTTCCAATATGTTTATGTACCTCAGGCAAAGTGCCATATAGCTACAGAGAGAAAGCAAACATCTTTACGGCTGACGGCTCCATAACTGAGCAACTTACATCCAAACAATGTGCAGTATGTGTCTCACAGCACGACTGAGAGAAATGTTTAACTGTTTAATAGTACAATGAAACAGCTGGTCATATAAGTAGAAAAAAATAACTAAAAGAACAGAGAAAACAAAAGAAAATAAAACTGAGGGAACTCAGCCACAGATGGTTCATTAAAACCTTTCCCCTGACTTTGCTTTAGTTTTTCATTTCCATTGGCTCATGGAACAATATGATATAAAAAAAAAAAAAAAAAATCCAGCATAGAGTTGACATTAATAAGACCAAACAGCTCTATCCTCATTTCACCAGGAAGCAGAGGCACAGAATTGGGATAGGGTTCTGAAAATGTTTGGAGCCAAAGAAGCAAGGATTTTTATCTCTTTGTGAAGGAGAGCTGCTCGTCCACTCTTGTTAGGGCATATTTCTCTGCTTGGCCCTTAGAGCAGAGAAAGCAGAGGAGGATGTGATTTATTGCCTCATCAGAATGACTCATCTGGTCTAAAATGGGCCATAACTGAGTGCGACGATTCCAATCAATTAGTGATTGGGTGAAGCCATGTATTATCAAACAATTGTGTTTGCTCTTTTTAAATCATAATGACAAAAGAAACTACCCAAATGACCATGGATCAAAAGTTTATATAACATAGTTCTTAATATCGTGTGTATCCCTTTAACATCAATGACAGCTTGAAGTCTTTTGAGGTACTTGTGGAGGCACTTCATTTTCTCAGATGGTAAAACTGCCCATTCTTCTTGGCAAAAAGCCCCCAGTTCCTGTAAATTATTGGGCTGTCTTGCCTGAACTGAACGTTTGAGATCTGCCCAAAGTGGCTAAATGATATTGAGGTCAGGAGACTGAGATGGCCACTCCAGAACCTTCACTTTTTTCCTGCTGTGGTGACTTGGCCTTGTGTTTTTGATGATTGTCATGCTGGAACGTCCAAGTACTTCCAATGCGCAGCTTCCAAGCTGATGAGTGCAAATTTTCCACCTGTATTTTCTGATAACATGCTGCATTCATCTTGTGATCAATTTTGACCAAGTTCTTTGTGCCTTTGTAGCTCACACATCCCCAAAACATCAGCGATCCACCTTTGTGTTTCAGAGTAGGAACGGTGTACTTTTCATCATAGGCCTTGTTGACTCCTCTCCAAATGTGTTTATGGTTGTGGGCATAAAGTTTAATTTTGGTCTCATCACTCCAAAAGAGTTTGATCCAGAAGTTTTGAGGCTTGTCTTTGTGCTGTTTGGCGTATCGTAAGCGGGCTGCTTTGTGGCATTGGCCTAGTAATGGCTTTCTTCTGGCAACTCAACCATGCAGCCCATTGTTCTTCAAGTGCCTCCTTTTTTGTGCATCTTGAAACAGCTGTACCACTTTTTTTTCTCCTGTATGTCAGCTGAAGTGATTTATGGGTTTTCTTAGTATCCCAAACACCTTTCCTGGCAGTTGTGGCTGAAATATTTGTTGGTCTACCTGAGCCTGGCTTGGTTTCAACAGAATCCTTCGTTTTCAACTTCTTATTTAGAGTTTGAACACTGCTGATTGGCATTCTCTATTCCTTGGATATATTTTATATCCTTTTACTGTTTTATAAACGTTATATAGTTAAAAAAAAGTTCAAGATCCTTTTAATAATTATTGTTTTCCCCATGGCTTGGAATCCAGCAATGTCAGGGCAGCACTGGATGAAAACATGCAGGAGTCTCTCAGGAGCCCAGAAACTCACTGACTTTTTACACACACACACACACACACACACACACACACACACACACACACACACACACACACACACACACACACCAGGTGAGGATGGTTACCTTTAGTAGTCATTTAAACCCATGTGTGTCACCTTGTGTGTATGATATCAGGCCAAAGTGTGTGTAGACTTTTGATCCATGGTCATTTGGGTAGTTTCTGTTGTCATTATGATTTAAAAAGATCAAACACAATTGTTTGATAATGAACGGCTTCACCTAACAGCTAACAACGACTTAAAGAAAAAAGTTTTTGTATTATCCTTCATATTCTCTGAAAAATGGCAAAAAAAAAATCACAAATTCTGCCAGGGTATGTAAATTTGTGAGCGAGACTGTACATATTTTCGCCTCTGTGTTTGCCATAAATGTCAAAAAATACAATATATATACACCAAGGGAAGAGAATATTTGCTGTGAAAAAATTAATCCAGTATTTGCATGACGATAGGGAAGAGGTTCCTGTTGAATCTTTCTGTTCAAAGAGGTTCAGATGGCTCAAATCCTTTATGATTTTATCGGCTGCAGTCATGTGTGGGGGTCCTGGGTTTTTCCCCCCAGCCATATCAGGGTGCCTGTTGGAGTTTAAGGTGTCAGCAGCGGTGGAAATACAAATGGAAATACAGGAGCACAAAACACTGTCAGTATATCTGAAATGGTTGTTTAATACTATTCTGTTATGTGTTTGTGGCACCTAATGACACCTCCACAAGTTTAACGGATATATTTAGTAAATATGAATAAAAATTTACTTACTGAGATGTTTAAGTTATAAATGGTGTTTAGAGGGAAAGCTATCGTTTATTTTTGTAGTATTTGGGTCTCCAGTGTGGTACATTCTTTGAGGATTTCCATTATAAAACTAGTCACATAGTCCCCCTCCTTTGGGACCTGTTAAGTTTTAAGTGTTAAAAATACTTTTGACACAGCATTAATATCATGTTTTTGTGGCTTGGCAATATTTGTTTTCCATTTGTCTTATTACTCCCACCTTGTGGTTGAAGTGGGGAAATACAGCTAGTGTAGAGGGTTTTTCTCTCAGTTGGCTTGTCTTGCCTTACTTGCGTGATCATTTGCATCTATTGGTGTTGTTTAGGTAAATGTTTATTCTCTCTAAAAACAGCCAGAATAGTGTAATGGACATTACATCTACAGTAAGCTCATAAGTACAGCCAGCCTCTGATTTTTTTAGAATGACCTTTGTGGTAGTCAGCAAGTTTTTTGTGGCGACTGAGCCTAATCAAAGTACGACCAAAAAGATGAAATAATTATTGAAAAAAGAGAACACTACAGGATGGAAATGTTCTTGTCTGGGTGCCAGCCCTGGACATGGACCCAACCAGCCACAGGATTTGTGACTATTTATAAAAAAGGCTACATTAGATTAGTCTATGTACTACCTTTATACATTATGCACTATTCGCAATCTATTATTCTTACACGTAACAATACTAACTAATAGTCAATAACCATTCTTTTAATGCAATCACAAGAGACTGAAACTAGGATGCGATATTGGAAACTGTACCAAAATATTTTAATGCAGTAAATGACCCAAAGGTGCAAAAGAACTTATTTATGGATATCTTTCCCCAGCTACAGGGGAAATTAAGGAAATGAGGGTGAGAAAACAAATCGATTTAGTGCAGAAATAATTTGTTCATCAGTTAATAAGTGGACCAACTGAAAATTATTTGCCAACCATTTTTCTCCCAATCTTTTTTGATCTGTAAAGATTGGACATTTCTTTATCTTTGGGTTTTTGATTGTTTTTTGTGGTGTTTTATATACTACAAAATAAATTTAAAAAGTACAGCTAAAAATAATCATCTCTCTCTCTCGCTCTGTCTCTCTTTCTAAAATTAAAAAAAAAAAAAAAATTCCCCCCTCACTCTCTCTGTGGGCGGTCTTGTGTCTCCTTCAACCTCGGGTCCTCTAACAGAAGCCTGGGAGCCTGAGGGTCCTGCGCAGGATCTTAGCTGTTCCTAGAATCACCCTCTTCTGGACTGAGGTCTCAGGTGTTTTTCCTGGGATTTGTTGGAGCCACTCTCCCAGCTTGGGGTTTACAGCCCAGAGTGCTCCTATCACCACTGGTACCACTGATGCCTTTACTCCCCACATCATTTCCAGCTCCTCTTTCAGCCCTTGATATTTCTCGAGCTTCTTGTGTTCCTTCTTCCTGATGTTGCTATCAGTTGGGATTGTGACATCTACCACTGCGGCCTTCTTATCCTGTTTGTCTACCACCACGATATCCGATTGATTAGCCACCACCATCTTATCTGTCTGGATCTGGAAGTCCCACAGGATCTTAGGTCTGTCGTCATCAACTTAGGAGGTGTTGCCCACTGTGATCCTGGAATCTCCAGCCCATACTCGGCACAAATGTTTCTGTATACTATGCCGACCAGTTGGTTGTGATGCCCCAAGTATGCCTTACCTGCCTGCATCTTGCACCCTGCTCTTATTCGCTGCACTGTCTCAGGGGCATCTTTGCACAGTCTGCACCTTGGGTCCTGTCTGGTGTGGTAGACCCCGGCCTCTATCGATCTTGTGCTGCCATGATCAGTTCTCCTGCCACTGGTATGTTTTCTCGATATCAACCACTTCCTCTATCTGTCGGTGGTACATCCCGTGCAGGGGCTTGTCCCTCCATGATAGTCTCTCTTCTTCTTCCTTCTCCTCACTGGGTTTCTGCTGCCTGAGGCATTCACTTAGCAGGTCATCATTGGGGGCCATCTTCCTGATGTGTTCCTGGATCTTGGTTGTTTCATCTTGGATAGTGGCTCTGACACTCACTAACCCTCGGCCTCCCTCTTTCCGCTTTGTGTACAGCCTCAGGGTGCTGGACTTGGGGTGAAACCCTCCATGCATGGTGAGGAGCTTCCTTGTCTTGATATCTGTGGCTTCTATCTCCTCCTTTGGCCAGGTTATTATACCAGCTGGGTATCTGAGGAGGGGCCGGGCATAGGTGTTGATGGTTCAGATCTTGTTCTGACCATTCAGCTGACTTCTCAGGACCTGCCTTACTCTACGTAGGTAATTGGCTGTGGCAGACTCTTTCTTGGATGTCTGCCATTGTGGTGTTTACTGGGTCTTGTTCTGGGAGATGGCTGTGGTCCTCTCTCAGGTCCACCAACCACTGAGCATGGGTGTTATGTGATGCCTCTTTGTCCCATTTGCCCTACCAATACAGTTCAGTCTCAACCCTGGGTGGGTCTGTCCTCGTCTTATTACTCTCCCACTGAGAGTACACTTTGGATGGTTCAGTGGTGAACATCCGGTTGATTCTCCGGGCCTCCACGTCTCTAATGTACCTCTTCAGGCGGGCAGCCAGGGCTGTGAGCCTCTGTTTGGCAGTCTCCAGTTCCTCAGTTACGGACAGTTTGCTCTACTTCTTTAGTACTTCTTTACTACTTCTTTAGGTGGTCTTGTCCTTCTCCAGCTCTGACAGTTGGCTAACCTCTCTCTGTGTTGCCTTGATCTTAGCCTCCAAGCGTCTTCACCATGGACGGTATTGCACCTTGCTCGCATTCAACTTGTAGCCAAGCACCTCTAGGATTACTGTTGATCTCAGTGATGATTGCAGTAGGGATAGTTTGTAGTGCCGCATTCACATCTTCTAGCAGACCTTGTGAGGGTATTCTGCTACTAAGCCTTGGTAACTGTTCCCGGGGGATCAAGGTATCCATGTTAGCCATTACCTTCCTTCTTTCTTCTCCTTATTGGGACTGGGAACCCAATTTCTGAGTGTTGGGGGATGATGACATCCCCCCACTGACCTGTCGTCCTGGCTCCCCCTTGCCGTAGCATCGTTGTTGTACCTCATCGATCTCTAGCTGTGATAGTAATTGTCGATTGTGGACATTGGAACACTGAGTTACGAACTGTTTTTTCGTTAGAAAGGAGGTAGGGTTTGGAAGCATCCATAGGTCCCACATCCGTTGCTTGTAACCCCTCTAACTGGGGTTGCTGGTATAGTAGCATTCCATTAATCCCACATTGTCATGCCTGCTCCATGTATGTCTTGTTCCAGTAGCCCACTTGTCATTAGGGTGCCCTGATTCCCCTACACCTGAGGCGGGCCTTGTTGATCCGGGCGATGTCCGAGCAGGTATGCTTCTCTTAATCATGATTGCACTCATATCGAGGTATGGCAGGTAGCACTAAGGACCTTGCCAAACAGCCCAACTGGATTCTTGACATGCCCCTTGACCAGAATTTGAACCCCGTACCTATCCTTTATACATTCTCATCATATATTTCAGTACAAATAAGTTATTTCATATATATACAGTATGTTTTTACAATATATACAGCATTTACATATAAATATAGAATGATTTACAGCATTGAAATCTGTA
>KV751320.1:15623717-15645464 GCA_001698575.1 Mola mola | reverse complement strand
AAAAGATAAAATCCAAAATAAATAACATAAATAAAATAAATCCATCCATCTATTATCCTTCGCTTATCCGGGATTGGATTGTAGCTGCAGCAGGCTATTCCAGACATCCTGTCTTTCCAGCCCCTCCTCTGGGATTCCATTGCTTTTCCAGACTAGATGGGATACATAATCCCCCCAGTGAGTTCTGGGTCTTGGCTCCTTTCTATGTGGAGGAGCAGTGGCTCAACTCGGATCTCCCCCAGGATGACTGAGCTCTGCATCTTATCCTACCTCTGAGGCAGAGCTCAGCCAATCTCCTGAGGGAGCTCATTTCGGCTGCTTGTATTTGTGACCTAATTTTTTCGGTCACTACCCAAAGATGAGGACTGGATCCTACACTGACTAGTAAATTTTGAGCTTCACATTCCGGCTCAGGTCCCTCTTCACCACAACGGTCCGGTGGATTGTCCAAATTACAACACACACCCAAATGCCCGTTCATCTCATGGGAATCCACCCTTTTCTGGAAGAGAACCTTGGCCTCAGACTTGGAGGTGCTGAGCCTCATTCCAGCCACTTTAATTTCCCCAGTGCAAGTTGAAGGTCACAGACTGTTGAAGCCATCTACAAAACCAGAGATGCAGTTCAAGGTTTCCAATCCAGACACTGTCCTCACCCCTGCTGTGGCTTGTGACCGTGTCAATGAACTTCACAAAGAGGACTGAGGCACACGGGGGGTTTGGAGGTTGGTATCACTTTGTACCAAGAATGTAAACACAGCTCAAGCTAATGATCCCAGTACCCCATAGTGTGATACCAAAGTAATTGGCACACAGCCCTCCACTTTTTTGCTAATAGGAAAATAAAACCACACACCCAAAACGCTGTGTAAAATGAACTCTCAGTCAATAATAAAGGTAACTAACTATAAATATTAAACATTTGGAACATGAATAGAGGGTTATTTATTCTTTAAAAAGCAATAAACTGCTAATCCAATTTTTTTCCCTGTAAGTCAATGAAAGATAAGGTATGAACTTCAAGATACACTATATATGTTAAGTCAGGCCGAATTAACACAACTTTTAAAATCTGAGAGAGTTTTTATGCTTCTTTGATGTATCTTGCTGGATCAATTAAATAGTACTTGGAGATTATAAAAAGGTGTTGCACATCGCGTTTATTCTGTCCACCCACATTTTAACTCACACTTCATGAGGCTGAACTGGCTGCCTCCTTTCTTGTGGAGGTATCCTGCAGTGACAACTCCTCCTGGCATGGTAAGGAGGTTTTGAGCCCCAATGGCTCGCATCGGCACTGGCCAGCACATCTCTGAAGATGACATGGTTCTATCAGGAGAGGAGAAGAGAGACCGTTATAATTACTGCAGGACTGTCTGACACCGACTCCTAATATACAGGGGCGCACAAACTTGTGTGGATGCAGCACATAGTATACTGTATACCTGCGGTTTTCAAATGCATTGAACACCAAAGGGCAAACCAAAACTAGTTCTTTACTAATATAATTTTTCAAAAAGTTGTAATTCTTTACTCAGCTAAAGTAACTGTCTTTTATGATAAAATATAATAGCTGGTCATACTTGTAAATTAGGCCCTCGTTGTCTACACTAACTTCATGCAAAAGGGCAGCTGGAAAGAGTTACAGTTTTGAGTTGAGAATATTGAGTTGGAGGTGGAGCAAAGCTGCACAAGAGGAGGACCAGGGAGGCTGTTTTTTTCACTAAGTGACACATTTGGTTATCATGAAGCAGCAATCTGATTTTTGGTCTAATCGCTTCCAGTTAGCAAAACAGTGTCAACACTCTCGTAAGAGCATAGAAAAGTAGGACAAATCACAGCATCAAGCAAAAGACAAACAAAAAAACCCCTGCTGTTGTTCAGACTAATAGTGAGAAAACTGGATTTGTTGTACCAGGAAGGATATCAGTCACAACTTTTCTGTTACTACACCTGGTTCTTAAATAAGCTTGCAAGGCTTTGTGAGCAGCTCTCACACAGAGAACAATGTAATAAGAATGAATGAATACGCAATCCACCTCTAAACAGATACATAGGCAGTGATAGGCAGCTTATTAAGTAAGAAGTATCAAAATATGCACCATACATTGTAAAACGTATCTGTACACGGACAATAAATGTCAGCTTGTTCTTCGTTACCCATGAAATATAGAACACAATCTGTAGGAGAGTAAAAACTCCCCTTCTCCCAATGAAAAATGCAATAAAACCCCCACATTCTGCTCAGCTTTCGGTTCTCGTCAGTGGAAACCAGCAAATGTGTGCATCTGTAGCCTACAGTAGTTGACAAAAATTTCACCATAGCAAAGAAATGTAATGAATAGGGCATTTGTCAACAATGGAAAAGCAAACAAAATAAACAAAATAAAAATAAACCCGTGTTTTGGGTGAGTCACTAAAGCTGAGAATATCAGAATTCCAATACTGGTACGTTGGTATCAATGCAGTGTTATTTCTTTATGGCCCCTGGTCAAATGTAAGTCTTTGCGGACTGCATAGTGGAAGTTAACCTCATTTGACACAAATTCTTCGACTGTCCAAAAATCGAAGATCTCACAGTAAGGAACATTCACCAACAGCAAAGACCACACACAGTGATTGAGGACAAAAATGCCCCAACTCCACCATGCTGCTAACACTCATCTTGTACAGTATCTGTCTTTGTCATTCTCACTACTGAGACACGTAGATGTAAGCCAGCTGAAACTTTCACCGACACAACATGTGTTATGAACAGACTTAACATACTGGCGCTTTGAATCTATCTAATAACAATAATTCTTGTTTATATGGAAACACCAACATTTTAATCAATCCCAAAATATTTTTTTTCTCCTACAGAAAGATCTGTGCCTAATTCAAGGTGTGACCTACTCAGCTATTTCCTACCTCTTGTTGATGCTCTGAGCAGCAGCAGTCTCCCTCAGCCGGCTGACGGCTGAGGTTAACACCGTGGTGGCTAATGCCTGCAGTAGGTCCATGACAGAGATGTTGGATAGATGACCGTATGGACGTTAACATCACCGTCTCATCTGGCTCAGACTGTCTGCTTTCCTGCTCATGCCTTCTCACTTTTTGCTCATGTCTCCCTCTATCTATCTCGCCCTCCTCTGCACATAAACACACTCAAACCAAGATAGCACACTAATGCAAACACACATGCATTTCTACATGAATGCACACACAGTCAGCTCATGTCCTGCTGTCAGTCTGCTGGGAAATTAAAGTTTCATCGAAAATCATGGTGAATGTGTGTGTGTGAGCAGTAATCAAAATAAACATCCCGAGTGAAGCTCTTCATCCTCTGAAGTGCTTACGTGTAACTTCCAGTCTATCAACAGCATCTACTGACCTCAGGGAGACAGAGAGGGAGTGTGTGTGAGTGTGTGAAGGCATGAGGACCACCATATTTATGGAGCGTTGCCAAAATCCCCTCCCTTTCTCACTTTTTTTATTCCCTTAGTGTAACAAAACCAAACTGCCTTCTCCAAATCTTAAAAGTGAAGTTACAGTGAAATGCAGGTCACTGTTGCTGGGACAGAGGTGAGATATTATTATCAACAAACACTGTTGGATGTTGTTAGCTACATAAGGTACATGAACAATGAAATCAATGTTTAAACCGATCCAGATGGGACAATGAAACCTGATTAAACACAATGGGTAGGATTTAAGGTCTGCTGTTCTGTGGGCACACTCAGGTTTACTTGAATACATGAATGATACATTTTATTTATGTCAATCTTTCCATTTGATTTCATGAAGTGCTCCCCAGTTTATCTACTGTGTCTTTTACATAACAAAGTGGGGGCTCATTTTTGTCACTGAGCCGTGATACTATCACCTGTTACAAAATGAATGTTCCAAACAGGTCAAAACAATACAAAAACAATACACTGTCAAAGTGCATGTCAAAAATTGTCAAAAAACTATCACATTCAATTAGGTTTTTATCAGGATCTCAGCTTTCAGGAGTTCGCCTTCTGCATCATCATGAAAAAAAGTTTGTTAAGAGGAGTTGTTGATAGCTGCCGCTTTCGATTTCAGCAGCACCTTCAGTTGCCCCAAAAAGTGCAATGGTGAGTCATTCTTCAAGAATATTTGGCGAAAACAAGAGAGAAAAACTGAGAAATGTGGGAGGGAGTGAAAAGTGAAAATTGCTAGAAAAAAGGATGTTGAAAAAAATCTGCCTGAAACAAAATAAATTATCAAGGTGGAGCTGCTTGTCTCTGACCTTAGAGCGCCATGTGTGTGTGTGTGTGGGTGTGTGTGTGAGAGAAGAGGAGAGAAAGAACTTCAAGAGGCTGCTCAGAGGCTATCATGAGGTTAATTTGTCTGATGGTCCAATCTAATGTTTACTGATAACCAGTGGCCATAGATACACACCAACACAGATCTGCAGTTAATCAAACCTCACTGTTTACTAGGCTGCTTATCATCGACACAAGGATTTCCTGATTCTTCGTACAGCCGAGCGGACACACCGCCAGAAGACTAAACTGAATACACAATGACGCTCTGCCCTCAGTGTTTTCATGTTTTCTCTAGGAAGTGGCCTGAAAGTTCACATTTCAGCATCCATGTTTTTTGCCTGGAGAGAGGAGAAAGTTCATGAGCGAAACACAGGAAGGACAGACATGCTGGAAGTCCCATCTCTTCATCTCCCACTGAATCTCATTTCGGAAATAAACTATAATGGAAGTTAATGGCAATGGAAAACATCTTGTTTAGATTTGGCTGTGAATTACATAATTGATACTTGTCAGTTTAAAGTCCTGCTCCAGTAATGTTTAAACCTTACTTTCTGTCTTGTAAAAATGTATATTTAAGTTTTATTTTTTTTGCAACAAGGGTATAATTGAATATAATTGGCTTGGATATAATTCTACACCTTTGCCTCATCTAGGTTGTGTGGATCTATGAATGTGCTATTTTGAATGTGCCCAATCTCTGTCCACCCCTCTGCGCCTTGCTTGCAACCAGAGCTGATTTGTTCTGTCATCTTCTAACTTTTAAACTAGTCTACTATACATTGCACAGTGGCAAGTTCTAACATTGGCGTAATCCAGCTACGTGTATGAACCAGACATGGAAGAACTGCTTACACAAATGTCGCTTAAAAGTTGATGCATCAGAATGCTAAGCTCAGTTTCCACAACACTGAGCTCCATAATTGGAGACATGTCATTGTTTTCATCTGTTTTATTACTGCGCAAAGACGATGGCCAAGTTGCTGTTAACTGTGCACTTACATCAAAAATGTCATTGAGTCATTAGTATCTCAAGAACAACTGTTCTTGACAAAATTACCTTTAATTTAGGGCTGCATACATTATCTATTTGATTCATCTTCCAACAGGCCAACTTTGTATGTGCATTTCATGGCATGATTAAAAAGGGATCTTTGTTTCTGAAATAAGGTTCACCTTTGTATATTATGGCTTTTCAACAACTGCTTACCTGGCAAAAGACAGTATTTAAGGTGCACACACTTAAACTATCCCTTGGATTTCAATTGAAATTTCTTTTTTTTAAAGAATGTTCACAGTTTAACTGACATCCCTTCTTCGTATATGCTTGTTTACTCTGTGGATTTCCACTCACCCTTTCCTCATGCACAGCAAACTGCATCTGTTATTTGTTGCATCTGACAATGTTTTTGTGTGGTATGAAAAAAAAAATGATCAAGAAAAATTAATCTTACAAAACGCACGAGCGTTAAATTACAAGCTAATGTTATAGTATTATAAGAAGAAATAAGAAAGCATTATTGTACAAGATATAACAAATGTAATATGTAATATTTTAAAATAAGACTCCATTTGCAAAACATTTTATTTTCAAGTTATTACACTGTACTCAATGTCATGCTCCTAATAATCTGTCATAGGAATAAACATTAACAGTAAACACACAAATCAAGATTTCAAGATTTCTGCCAGAATCTTGCTCATCAGATTTTCAGGTATTTTATCTGTCAAAATCGTCACAAAGGGAATTTTTCTCCTCAGTGATTGAATGAGATCCAGGAGTTTCACTCTGTTTGCCAAATACCGTAAGTTCTTGTGACAGTGACATCACTCCATCATTCACAGGAAATGATCAATGAAACACAGTCAGCAAGGTTGCAGGGTTTCTAAGTATTGAAGCTTGCCTAAACAGTTTCCTCTAAATGAAGCTGCTAACATTAAAAGCTGCGACTGAAGCTTCTCACTATCCTTTCTTACATTTTACATGTGCTGAAAAACTATGCAGGAATCAGCAACACTGAGAAATCACTTATCAAAGTTTTGCGCATTCATGTGTATATTCCATCCATCCATTTTCTACCGCTTATCCTGTTAGGGGTATATTATCCTCGCAAAAATATGTTTAGGGTTGTAAATTTTTCATGCAAAGACAATAACAGCATGCTGCTAATGCTTTGAACCCTCTCACCCACTGTTGTTTTTAAAAGTTCTCCTTCCTGACGTCTGTGTGCCAGAGATACTGATCAGAGAGCGGCAGTTGGTCAGGAAGGGAAGCACAGGCACAACCCACACAGCAGACTCATTCAAACATGTTTCCTTCCCAAACACACGCAAACAACATAAAGCAATGTCAGGGTTGAATTGTAATTTAAAGTGGCCCTCAATTTTGTTTGAGGTTCTAACTGTTACTTGTTATTAAAGACATGTTCACCGAATATACACATCATATATTACAGCTAGTATAAAATATTGCAATTTGATCTCTCTGTGAGAGTAAAATATCTTAGCTGTGATTTTTCATTTCTATCTGAACACTTCTACCATATGTTAAATATCATGTTCAAATTCAACAAGAAGTCCAGTTGCCTTCAGAAGAAACACCAAGACTACCATGACCCGGATGACTGAGAATCTTCACAGATATCTTGCCTTGCACTTTGGGAAAGACACCCTACAACTGGTGCGGGAGCATGGGAGGATTTCAAGAAAACTTGCCGATTACAGGAACCAACTGCGCTTCAATCTGAGATGCAGACAACAGAGGCTCGTCCCCGCCAGCCTACACCTGAAGTCTACCATCGAGGGCCACAGAGCTGGACAGATACTTCAGAGAGCACAGAACCAACTACTTAACGAAAGGATCAACGCAGATCAACTTCACAATAGAAGCACTTACCGAAAGGAAGGACCAGTCTCCACAGGAACTGACAACCCTTCTACCATCCACAGTCATGGGAAAAGTTAACAACTTCATCACAAAAGCACACTACAAGATGTCCAGTTGCCTTCAGAAGAACACCAAGACAAACACCAAGACAACCTAAGCCCTGTTTCCCCCCCTGTCAATGCAGCAGTTCAGGGCAAGTCAAAACAGTGGAAATAAACAAACTACACTAAAAATGTTATTGCAAATGTCTGGTATTAGGGAATAGATACCCACAGTGAAAGACCATGTGTTTTTGACCTGAAACAGTAGAGATGTTGCCAAACTAAACAGTCCTAGCGACCGAAGTACCTACTGGAGTAAATAAAAAATAAAATTTTAGAGCCTAAAAGACAGGGAAATATGGCTTAGGTTGAAAACTATTGCCATTCTCCTTCAAGTATGAGACTGAAAACAATGAAAATTCCCGTCTAGTTTATAGAAACCTTCAGAGCCTACATTTATTGTGAGTGGCAATTTGACCAACTCATTAAATACTTAGTGGGCTTTTTTTTTTTTTTTTTGCAAAGAGAACATGGAAATGCAAGACTGTAAAAATTCCAACCTAAACTGCTTACTACAGTTTGCACTGCTGTTTGGTCGCGATAAAAAGGAAGATGAGACACTTCCGGGTTTGTGAAACTCATATTTCTAACATAGAAAGAGGGCTGCAATGCACTTCCAAGACAGACCAATGACAGTGTTGGCCAAAAATGTGAAACTGAAACTGATGCTGTTAAGTTAAGTTTTGAAACTGTTAAGTTTTTATTTTATGGTGGTGATACGGTCAAGCGAACATACAAGCTTTTAATATTACTTTGAAAATTTAACTACAGTGTAATGTATCAGAAGCAGGATATATTTTGCAACGCTGGACTCAAAACTGCACAAGTATTTCAAGTGTTAGATGCTACAGTTTCAGTACAATTTGTAATTTAAGAATGTTATCATTAATTTTTGATAGACATATATTTGTCATATCCTCTGCCCTCAGTGACTTCCTGAAGCTTGTGATTCCCATTACGAAATGTCTTCTCTCTGAATAGAATGCGTGGCTATTCTTTCCATCCTGTCTTCAACAGAAAAAAACAACAAAAGCGTTCAGGTGTTCAAGTTAAAATCAACTCAGGAAACTGCTATTTAAGTTCCACGTCAAACCAAAAGAAATAGGTGACTTGTGCTCACTTATTAAATATACATAATGGTCTCTGATGTTGTGCATAATATATTCATTTTTATCTGAACCCTTGTCTTTATGTCTAAAACTAACCCGGGCTGGCTGTGTTTCACAAAATTAATATACTTAGGACAAATACAGTACTTAGCACTGTAAGTTGAACACAATCGTTTTTCATGAAATACATTCTTGTGTTAATAAGCAGCACAGATGAGCAGACACTTACACAGTGCAGGCTGGCAGGCAGATTGTAAACGGCCAAAGATTTTGGTGGGGACCCTGATTCAAAAGATTCTTCACCATTAGAAGAAAGGACAAATTTCAACATATCGACTTGAAATTCCATAAATAATGCACAGAAGGTTAATCCTTGGTGGGGGTATGTGCCCTCTTAGTGCTTTTTGGTTATAAATGTGAACATGCCCGGTCAACATCTGTGGTGGGGTGGATGTTGTAGGCTCAGACCTGATCATATAGCCCCTCTCAGTACCCATTGCACAACTCGCAACTGCATAAAACCCCAGGCAGACTAAAAGGTCATGGTAAACCACTGTCCCAGCTGCATCAATACAGAGAAATGGCCATCCTGCCCAAGGAAACAGATACTTTCATACATTTTTATCTTGTTCTTCCTGTTAGCTTCAGCTACCGACCACAATGGTTCCTCCACTGCTTCAACTTCATATTTTCACTGTGACTTCAATAGGTAGATGTGAGCATGTGAACAGACACTGAGGGTTGGTTGCATTTGAGCAGCTTTTCTTTTCTGAGTGTTTCCTATTCTACTCTGGTTCATTCGTGATGCATGATTAACAACACTGTGTCCATGGCTGACGAAACGGAAGGAAAGCCTACAAAAATAAGAGTTTAAACCGTTTTGGCATTGAAAATTTCTCCTTTACATCTATTGAAGGAAACCTGGATATGAAACATTTTAATCTAATACACTGCAAAGACAAGGACCTTTCTTTGCAGTCCATCATTTGTGTTTGGCTATAAATTTACTTATTTAATCTCATCCATGTGAAACAATTTTTTCTGATGGAATCTGTTGTTTGCATCTTTTGCTATCATGCTGGCAAACAAAAAAAACCAATAAAACTTACAAAACTCATCTACTGACACTTTCTTAGTTCAATGTGCCGGGTCTGAGACATTCTGCTCTTCGTTCGGGTTATGCTGTGTATATCTGGTTTGAAATACTTGAAACCTGAAAAGTTTAATGAACTTACAGGTCTGAAATTTATTTTTAAAGATTTTTTTTTTTTTTGCATATTCATGGGCATGAATGTGACTTATTGAACTACACGAACTGATTAATGTTATAAAGTTTTCATATTTGTAAATGTTTGTTTAGATATGTAAAGCACGTTGGGTTACCTTTTGTATAAAATATGCTCTATAGATAAATAAATACATTTTTTGATGAAAGTCTAAATGGATGTTACATATTTATTATTTTTAATGTGACACTAGAAAGTTTGAGAATAAGGGTGACTAACTGAGCTGCAGTAATTTGAGAAATTGGGAGTTCGGGGTTCATAGTGTTTAGCGACATTTTCTATTTTTATGGCATGTGGGACCTTGGTTCATCCTGTGACAATTGTAAGCACGTTTTTTTTTACATCTGCAGAGGTCATAGAAATGTCTGTTGCACAAACTGAAGCTCTGATTTAAAGACATAAATATTAAAAAATGCAACCTTTGCGTCCACATTAGAACAATGTGCATCAAGCGTTCCAAGTTCAATTTCTTCTTTTGTTCACACAACTGGTTAATGGTCAACTGGTCAATTCGGCTTTTCATGGGCCAATACATCTTTTGTGGATGTGAAAAGAGAAGCAAGCTTTCCTGTACCTATCATTCACATTTATCTTTAACCAGGGGACGATTCAGATAACTCCATAAATAAGAGTTGTGACTTCATTTTTGGGACATGGATTCAGTTTGTTGCAGCAACGTTTTATAAGAAAGTTTTTTTTTCATCACAAAATTGAATGTGTTGTAACAATTAATATGTTGCATGGACATCTGGACTTGTTAGAAAGTACCGCTAGTTGCTGTTTTTATCCAATAATCTTTTTACATGAGATTTAACCATTGTGCAGAATAGTGCTGTTTGACTAAACAGGTTTTACCAATGATTAGAAGTGAGTGTGCAGGACTCTTCAGTTCTTTCTCAATTAAGAAAACCAGAACGGAAACACCAAGTTGACATTTTCTTTTCATACGCACACCTGCAGCGGTGGGCTCATTGAAAGCTAAAATATTGAGAGCAGATCCTCTTTCTCTACCTGCAGGTTCTCCTGTACTTCAGTGCTTCCTGTGTCCAAATATAGTTCTGCTGTCACAAAACCAACGGCCACAGGAAAGGAACCTCTGTGACTTTTCAAGGTTTAAAATCTAACTGTAGTTAGAAATAATAAAGACAACAAAAATTCACAGGCACTCTCTGTCTCTGAGGCAGAGAGAAAGTTAAAGGTAAGAGGAGACACCGCGACAGCATTGAGATTTTGCCCTGACTGAATCCCCTCCCTTCCCTCGACACTGGGGTTGAACATGAGAGCGTGTTTCCTGTAAAATGTTGTCCGTTCATCTCTTACTGTTTTGACATCTGAATGCTTTTATGATCAGGGTGCTTTAATTATTGTTATGATGATGATTTTCTACAGGGAAGTAATGTATTCATCTTTGAGGAGGAGAAACAAGACAAGTATAAAGTAGCACGGCAGCACTTAACTACTGTCTGTCTATGCAAACGAAACCCAAAACCAAATTTGTGACGTTGGCACTTCATTTTGTTCAGTCGCATTCTCAACACAGATCTCAGGGGAAAATATTGTAGTATTTTGGTGGTCTCGCAGCTGCAAACCATCTTCCCAATATGAGTAACCGTTGGCCTTTATTGGAAAAACAAATCTGTAAATGCCCACCGGGATTTTTTACCCCTTTGTAGTGGGGTATTTTAGTTATCTTGCTGCAGTTGTGGAAAATGTATTAACCCTTTGGCTGTTCAGTTTTGAGATAATTGTACTTTGAGTTTAGCATTTTAAATGTGAAGTTTACTGTATCAAAAAAAACTGTGGTGGGTCCCAACCTCCTTTACTTTGTGACTGCTTGTAACATAATCTTATAAAATGTTAGTAATTTCCCCTTTAAACATCTCAGATGGTTCTGTGTAAATCTAGAGGTTCAATGTAGAGGTGAAATTATTCACAATAAGCAAAAACAGCAATTAGACAGAGGTCTGAAAACACACAAAAACACGTGTAGCAGCATCCTTCTATGAAACTATGTAACTGCAGGATAGAGGCCATTTGACACATTCGAAAGCAGCGATACGTGAGCCACCGCACAACTAACTTGCATTTGTAATAATATACTTTGCAATGTTGTTTCATCACATTCAGCCTCTGTGAACAGGCTGTATTCAAGATCAAAACTTCACAGTAAACATGGTTACTGCTTTTTATGCTTCTCTAGCCTTCATTCTGTTCTGAAGTCAGCAACAGAGGATACTGTTTTCACTGGGATTTATCAGTATTTATCAATTTTCTCTTTTCTTTAAAGGACATAGGTGGATTCAAACAAACTTGACTGCACTCACACCTGCTGAGCTATAGTTTCCTCACAGTGCGTCATGCTGTTTGGCAGAAACTCAGTGAGCCTACTGAATACATTATATGTGTCAGTGCGGCACTGCTGCTCTTCCAACTGCTAGAAAAAGACATCCTTCATTTTTAGTGAAAGCTCTAAATGTGTCATCAAAAAGAATGTTTACTTCTGACTTCCTACCACGCTTAGCTAAAAGGTGCCTCCACCAAGGGAACAATTCTGGGTTAACGCATCAGCAAAAAACACCTAGTGTGAATGATACGTTATGAGTTAACTTGTAATGAGATTCTCCTATAAATAATAAAAATGCTATGTTGACTGCAAATTGCTCAGGTGCTTCATTAAAGTCTTTAATTGGCTGCTTTTACCGAATCAATCAATGATCAATGCAAACATCCACCTGAGTGGTTTTGCAAAAGACATTTACATGTAGTAAAGGAGACTACAGACTGACATGAATACCTGAAATCAACAAAAATAGGTGTCTGAAATGAGAAAAACAGCAACAGATGACTTCATTAGCGTGAAAAAATAACTTACATGCCATCCCTCTTTTCGTGAATACACATCCTGACGCTTGGCTTGGAGCTCCTTGCAAATGACTTCTTCCTCACCGATGCAGTGGACATGTAGGAGGACATAATGATGGCAGCACGGTACAATAAACCAACATACTTTGGAGCTTTGAGTTCTGGATTACAGATACGCGGTTGGGTAGGCCAAGTGCAGAATAGTTAGAGACGCAGATTCAAGATTGAAGGAGCGGTGAGATTTGGAAGAACAGTGTAAGAATGCAGATTAATGACAGAAGAAAAAAACAAAAAAACAGAAGACTCAATGAACAATTAATGACAAGCAATCAAAGAGGTGGATAGACGAGAAGATAGGAGAGTACGTCATGTTGGTTAGGAAGTCTGTCAATGTCTGAAACCCTGATACCCTGCGAGTAATTTCCTTTAAGCACCCTCCCCCTTCTCATTGGTTGACCAGCTGCAGAATCTTCCTTCCTGCTTCCTCAAAGCTAAAATGTAGTTGGCTGCCTGATGCAACCCACACTATGACACCGCACAATCGGACACACAAGACCTGACAAAAAGACCAGGGGACTTTCCACCCACTTCAACTGAAACAATACAGAGGTCAATCACAAAACACACAAATACATACTTAGCTCTTCCTGTCTGAGGCTTCAGGTGAAATTTCTTTTGTCTTTGGTTCTGAAGTGTGTACAAATGACAAATACTGTCTGAGAATACTTCCCTCCTCTTTGTGGTTTTATAGATATTGCAGTGATATTAAATTATGTCCACAGTTTTCTTACGTCAGCCATTTTCAGCAAATAATATCATAATATCAAATCTTCAGCAGTACATAAGAGATAGTTAACTGCTTCAGTTCCAGTCCAGCCTGGGCACAGTGTATTAGAGAAAACGGGTTCTTCTTTTCCATCCTGTGTTTTCTCAGATAAGGGGGTTGTAAAGAGTCTTCACTGCAAATGCTAATGGCTCCTTTAAAAATTCCCTCTTTACCTAATCAAGTTTGTTTATTATTTTTATTAGTATTAGTTATTTTGTTACTCTCTGGAATGGGGAATGACCCTGACACCAATGAAGGTTAACCAATAATGCTATGGAGGAGAGGGTGAAGTAAATTCAGAATATTTTGTCACAAACAACAGTTAATGAATTAAAAAATGACCAATAACCTTTTGCTGAACGGAATTTTAAATTTACAAATATTGGGTTGAAGCACGATCTGATACAACCCCATTATCAAAAAAAAAAAAGATCACAATGTGATGATTTGCAAAAATCATTCCTTCTTTTAACAACACTCTGTAAGCATTTCGGAAAGGAGGAGAGCGATTGCTATGATTTAAACACTGGAATGTTTAAAGGTGCTTAATGGTTTGGGATCTCCATTGTCATAATTTACTTCCATAATGCACCAAACATTTTCAGTGGGAGACAAGTCGGGACTGCTGCCAGGCCAGTTTAGCACCTGGACCATAATGTTGTTGTAATATGAGCAGAATATGATTTGAAATTGTCTTGCTGAAATAAATACCTTTACCTCAGTCCATCTTAGATGAACTGTGGCTCAGAGAAGGCGATGGTGTTTCTAGATTTGGATAATATACGGTTTCCTCTTTGCATGGTAGACTTTCAACTTGCATTTGTGGATACCAGGCAACCTCATAAAATGTGGGTGTTCCAACAGGTTCTTTTTGTATTTGAGATATCACATTAGAGATGTTAGGAGATTAATATTTGAGAATTAGGCAACAATTAAGTGTTTCAACAGGACAGCAACTTATAATAACAAACTATCTGGCATATATATTTATATATTCAGATATGTACTCAAATTCGTTGCTCAAGCTATCCTGGCAAAGATCTCACATAAAAAGGCAATAATTGCTACTAATGTCTTGCACTAACTTTTCAGTCTTCAAATTGTAAAATAATTTTAAACCGCCACATTTAGGACAACCTCTTTGTTTGCATGTGCAAGACAGGATCAGGACAGCTAGTGTGAGTTGGATACTGACGGGTTCTCTTCCACAGAGTCCACCGAGTTGAACTTCCATGTTTTGTCCAGAATGTCCAAACTAAACTGACTCCAGAGAGGCCCTTTTGTGAGGGGTGCTCAGTTGGTTGATATTCTGCAACCACACCACTAAATGACACTAAATCCTACACCTTTCTTTACAAGAAAGGATCAAATCTCATCACGATCTGATTATATACTAAAAGCTTCTTGCTCTACAGTACATTCATTCCGGTAACATTATGGTAAAGTCAGTACATTTCGACTTGAAACTTGAACTTCAGTCTGAATCCACACTGACTCAAAGAAAAATAAAGCAAATAGATGTCCATAGTCTATTTAGTCTAATCTAATTCATTCAGTTATTCATTATGACTAGCCTGTGTCTACAATCAGTGTGAGCTTGCAGAGCATGCAGCAGTGATAACTTTCATTCCTCCTGCTGGGGTTCAGTTACTTCACAGCTCCGCTCAAACCACTAACAACAGCCCTTTAATAGCTGAGCAAAGACAAGAGTCAAAATCGCAAGACATGACGGAGGAAGTGAATGATCCTGGTACGCAACACACAGTATTGTACTGTACTGTTTTCCCTGGTAACATCTGTGTGGAATCCCGCCACATCAAATGGAATAAAGAAAATCATTAAACAAATACCAAAACCAGAACAATGCAGTAGAATGGATGTCAATATTGTTGAGTTAGTGTTAAAATGAAAAAATTAAAAACAAACATAAAAAGTTGCATAACAACCCTTTCGTCGAAATAATTTGAATTGTTTATCTCTTTATTTTGGCAACGACCCACACCAAAAATATCAGCGTAGGAAGGTGATGAGAACCATGGGATTCCCATGTAACCATAATTCTACAGAAATGAATCCATTTAATGTGCCATATAAACTGATTAAAAAAAAAATCCACAACGCCTACATTATTTACACAATATGCAGATTATTAAAAAGGTCATAAATAAAGCCTGATAGTCATGAACATTTGTGTATTGCAACACCCCAAACTGGAGGAGGTGAAACAAATCAACTAGGATTCAGCTAAGGGCTGGAGATAGATCTAAGTCTAACTTTTAACAGAGATGAGGGTAATGACTTCAAACACTTCAACATTTACTGAGGGCGAGTCCAAAGGTCAGAAAGTGAAACGTTAGATATTCCTAAATGTTAATAATGAACTTACTGTGCACGCTAAAAATTCTTCTAAACTAAAACTGTTCGGTTAGTTTAGTTTGACTTTATTGACTGTTTTATATTACCACACCAGAGTTGAATGATTTGAATCCAAATCTAGATTCCTTTCCCTTTTTCCTTTCCTTTTACAACAACTGAACTACATTCACTTGAACTCAAGAAACAGAAAATCCACAGAGAGCAGCTTTATATTTGGAGTAACTGATGCAACAGTGAGTTTGGACTTATGCAGTGTGAAGGCAGAGCTGGAGGTGGCAGAGTTAAAGATGTTGAGATTCTCTCTGGGAGTAACAACAAAGGTCGGACAATTTGGAGACAAAGTTAGAGAGGTCCGATTTAGACGGTTTGAACATTTGCAGAGGAAGGACAGTGAACATATTGGTAAAAGGACGCTCGAGATGGAGCTACCAGGCAGGAGACAACGAGGAAAACCAAAGAGGAGATTCATGGATGTGGTGGTGAGAAAAAAAAAAACCAAACCAAAAACAAATGGGTAAAGCCAAAAGAGGAAGAAGAGTGTCGTGTGATGTGAATTCTTTGAAATGTGATAAATGAAAAACTCACTTTTTGCCACATGTTAGAGTTTTTTTTTGAATGTGGTCACGTCAAATGAAAGGCAAATTATGTCAAAGGGGTCTCTGATTGCACATCCCTGTACTGCTGTTCTTGTTATGGAGTAAAATGTGACTCTGGACTACATATATAAATATCACTGACATGACTATAATTGATTGCTGCAGTGCTAGCCTGGGAGCAGACACGAACTGTAAGCAAATGGATTGATGGACTGATGGATGCTGTGCTTTAGAGGATACCAAACTTGAACTATTTTTAACTTATTTCATTAACTGTGGTTTTAAATTAGAGCTTGAGAGATGTTAGTTTGAGCATGAGAATATTGTTGAGCAATTTGGAAAGTAGGAATGTCACAAGCCAATTTGCTGAGTCAATGATATTAAATCATCACCCAGCCCTACGGACTGTGCCATGAGAGCTTTATTGGTTGTGCAGCTACTCCCTGGACCCCTGAATTGATCCATTCAAACCAACAAACACACACACTTCAACAACATACTGGGCCAAAAAGACTATTCACAGGACAGGATTTATATGACTACAGCTCTATACAAAAACTAACTCGCTGTGAGCAGCACTTTCTACTGAAATGAAGCAGCATTGCAGCTGTTCTTTAAACAAGCAGATAGAAGTGGAAGGCTTGGACAGACTCTTGTTTAAAAGTTGAAATAGACTTACCCATGGAGTGCTGTGTCAGTGGTGAGGGTCCTCTCAGTGTGTTTGTCTCACTGTGCTCACTGGTTTAAGCCCTGTCGAGCTAAGCTTACTTCACTTCCTGGCATGATGCTTCAAAGCTACTGTATGAAGTGTCATGACGCCCTCCCCCTAACCACAAGAGAAACTAGGTGCTGCAAATATAAACGGGTAGACACACCAACTAGCAGCCAGCAGAAAAACAAGAAGCCTGTGAACAGCTATGCATTAACTGTTGTAAAGAGTTGTCGTCATTAACCCCTTACACTGCAGGATTAAGGTATAAATTACAAAACGGTGGCAACATTTCATGTATTTACAGAGCATCATGCCAACTTCTCCTTATCATAGCATAGGTCTGTTCCTTCTATCATCTGGTCAGCAATATTACAGACACGCTTGAAACTGAAAGAAAAGGTAACTAAGCTAAATGCTGAGTGCATCAAATACCAAACAGCTGGAGAGATTCTGACACACTGGTATTTAATAGTAGCACAAATTGAAAACCCTAGTCCTCATTATGCCTGTCATTAAGGGGGGGGGCATCTGTTTGGTTTTAGACTAGACAGGCTGGTTTTGAATTACAGTAATACTGTGTGTCCACATTAGGGCAGTACAGTAGAAAGAACAACTACCGTGTTTATTGCACGTTGTGTCGCTCTGATGCAATTGTAAACATCAAGGGCAACTGCACCAAGTGACTGATATACTAGCACAGACAAACAGACCAAAACAACAACCAAATAAGGAGACTCTTCAATTTTATCGTTTGTCTGTGACCACCCTACCTGTTGTTGCCATTCCAGCAAACCTGGATGTTGGCATGTAGAAGACAGTCACATTGCACCGAAGCAACAAGGTGCAACCAAAAAAATGTGTTTTTAGCCCTTTTATGGTGCTTTTTATGGAGCTATCTTTATATTTCATGAACTATCAAAGTGTGTGGTTTTGTGACAGCACAAAACCACAAATGTATTCACTGATTTCAGTGAAATTGGATATTTTGGATAAAATATTTGGAGGTTTTCCCTCTGCCTGAGCTCTCAACTATGGAGTAGCCTAATGAAAAGACCACCTTTTTTTCTGCTGCCAATACAACAGGATTGAAGTGTTTGAGATTTGGCATTTTATCACCCTGTGCTTTGACATAATGTCCACGTGCTAATGACATCACTGCAGCTCTTTTTGCCAGTTGGTCAAACTGACATGTAAAGTCAGTGTTATAAAGCGCCCATGTTTCCCCTATAGTACATTTGTCTGTGATGTGACTCCGAAGGATAAACACTATAAGACAAACTGAAAGCTACACTAAATGAAACTGAGCTGACCTCCAACAAAGTTGACCTGCCTACAGTGTTTGTATAGCCTCACCTCTGTGCTATTAGTTTGGATGAACTGGAAAATGTTGCCAAGAGATGAATAATCTTCAAATTAATCAATTATTGTTGATTAGAGATTTGAACAATTCTATCCTCATATAGAGCTGTTTTATGAGAGTGCAAAGCTCATATCAATGAATACACACACACAAAATCAAAACTATGAAGCTATGATGTTAAAATTATAGATTTAAATACCTTTGCTTGGATGAAGTGGAACAGGCTTGCTGGTTTAAATGTCTGTAGCTGCTTTCACAGAGAGCAAACACGCCCATACAGCATGGTGACTGCCGTCAGTAAATGTTTGAGCATTCAAAAGTAAATGTCATAAAAGCTGTTGAAAAGAACACATACAAATCATATCTCACTCTCTTGTAGAAGTAGGTTTATCCTGGTTTTATTGTAGGACAATGCCATTGATTCAGCTCAACTGGTGATCTCTGTAAAATGGTTGTGGTTTCATTCTAAGTAATAAAGACATCACAGCTCCACAACTCAACCAGCATAGAGCAGACACATGTAGCATAAGGAAATACAATATTTCTTCCAGTAGTGCTGCTCTGTCACACTATTTGACCCTCAGTACAAAATTATAAGAAGCAACTCACAATCACTCAGTTTTAATTTAGTTTCCCAGTCCTTGGTGCAAAAAAAGTCTCAATGGAAAAAAAGAAGAGAATTTACCTACTTTTACCTACTTTCAACGTCACTGAGAAAAATTACAAATATGCAGACTTCACATATTGTCTGCTCATCAATCATATATAAGGTAATATTTCCCTTCAAGAGTCCTCTTTTTGTACTGCAAACATGGCACCCTAACTTTTGATCGGGTACATTTTTGAAAATGAATTCTTTGGTTTCGTCGGTGTTCTTGTGTGTATTGGGTTTAGTGAAAATTATGCTATTGGAAGTAGTAAAACAATCATGAAACAGTGTCACACTGACAGTTATGAAATCCTTGTAAATCACTTTTTATGTCTTGTAAATGCATTCATTGATGCATTTCCCGGTGGATACACCGGGATGTATCCACCAACCCAAATACAACAAAACTATATTATATTGACGTCCTCTTGATAACTTCATATTTTATTTCTGCAGTGTGTTTGTAAGGAGGAAATAAAACATCGTCCAATGTGGCATCAAAGCTGTACAGTGCAAGAAAAGGGAAACAGAGAAAATGGTATGAATCATGTATATTACATAGCTTGAGAGAGAACTCAGTCCGGGGTCAGCCCTGCACTGCAAAGATCACTAAAATGCAGCACAACTTCTATACTCGCTGTATACAAAAGTATATGAGTATAGATAAATAGAATAAATTAGCAAGCTTAAAAACATGAAAATTAAACAACCATTCCAGCTTTTGTTCATCTGAACGCCACAATATGTTAGCATCATTTTGAGAAATTTCATAAAACAATATCTCTCTTAATACGTCATATTTAGTACCATACAGAAGGAAATTCATTTTCCATTTCGTCCAATTCACAAAGTGTCTTTCCTTCAGGAATATGTTTGAATTAACCAACCTCAATAGCCAGAGGAATACCAGATCTCAACTGTGCAACCAAAGATCTTTTAGATAAGTGAGATGTAACATACAATTCAGCAGCAAAATTCTTTATAATTTGAAAGAAAGCATTTTTCTTCATAGTTCAGGAAAAGCTTATCTTTCATTACAATAATATTACAACACAGATTATTCCTATAGTTATATAATGTATCCACACAAAAACTGAGTGAAGCTCTTTTGTCCATGGAGACCCACATGATTTACACCATAGGAATGTCTTCTAATGTATTCTGTCCTCTGTCATTTTTAGTAGACGATTCCACAATCGTACTGGTTCACATTTTTTGTTGCACACATCCTGGTACCAAGCCCATATTATACCCAGCGCCTGAATTGCAGCAATTGGAACATATTTATTAACTCCCCAAAAACATCGAGGTGCTCTATTTTGTACGGCATCTAAGTTTTGGAATCCTTAAAGCCCCAGACCTCAGCTGTATAATTCAATATAGGAGAAACACCTGAATCATAAAGTTGAGTATATGTAGAGTAACTGAGACCATTTCGTACTTTTATTTTGTTGATAACTGATCCCAGCGCTCCCAGGAGAGTCGGCAAGAGACTTGATTCCAACCTCATAGGTCATAAATTCATCAAGAAAGAAACCTAAATATTTATAATGATTGACGTACTCTAATTCAACTGAACCAAAAATAATTCTTTGCGTACTTCTATCTATAACATTCTTTCTGAAGTGTATTATTTGTTTGTTCTGATTTATTTGTAATCTCCACTTATAACACCATGACCAAACCACATTTAACATAATTTATTAAATGTGTCAGACTCAGACTCAACTAGCAGGATTATATCATCTGCATATGATAAAGCACCTAATTTCATTTCATCTGTACTTACACCTTACACCTAAATTAACTTTCTTGATCTCTAGAACTACATCATTCACATATACAGCAAAGAGGGTTGAGGTGAGCATATCCCCTTGTTTTACTCCGAATGAGGTTTCAAACCAGTCAGCAAATGTATCATTAATCTCAACACAAGCAACTGGGAAATTGTACAAGCTCCTAATTGCTCTGTAAGATCTACCATCCAGAAGTTTAAAGACAAGCAAATTATGATTAGTCCAATCAAATGCTTTATGAAAATCAACAAAAAATGCAAAAGTGGATTTACCTTGGCCAATTTTTGTTCTAATAATAGACGATACTAAATAGATGGGGGGAAGGGGGACCAGAGGGTGTGTTCCAACTACCGGGGGATCACACTCCTCAGCCTCCCTGGGAAAGTCTACTCCAGGGTGCTGGAGAGGAGAGTCGGGCTGCTAGTTGAACCTCCGATTCAAGAGGAGCAATGTGGTTTTCGTCCTGGCCGGGGAACACTGGACCAGCTATATACTCTCGCGAGGGTACTGGAGGGTGCATGGGAGTTTGCCCAACCAGTCCACATGTGTTTTGTGGATCTGGAGAAGGCTTATGACCGTGTCCCTCAAGGTGTCCCGTGGGGTGTGCTCCGGGAGTATGGGGTAGATGGCCTTTTGTTACGGGCCATTCAATCTCTGTATTGTCGGAGTCAGAGCTTGGTTCGCATTGCCGGCAGTAAGTCAGACCCGTTCCCAGTCAGGGTTGGTCTCCGCCAAGGCTGTCCTTTGTCACCGGTTCTGTTCATAATTTTTATGGACAGAATTTCTAGGCGCAGCCAAGCGGCGGAGGGAGTCGGGTTCGGTGGCCTCCAGATTCCGTCTCTGCTATTTGCAGATGACGTGGTCCTGTTGGCCTCATCGAACAGTGACCTCCAGCTCGCACTGGGACGGTTTGCAGC
>KV751320.1:15579646-15622390 GCA_001698575.1 Mola mola | reverse complement strand
GCAGACAAGTTAAGCAAGTCACTGAGCATATGAAAAGGAAAAGACTTCATTCTGAAGAATATAAACCTGTGTTAGTGGGGATTCTTAATTTATCTTCTGCGACAGCAAAAAACAGACTTTGTTTCAGTACCAAACAAATACACTGCAAACCGCAGTAATAATAGCATACACATTGCATTGACTGTAGTTTTTTCACAACCTGTGACAGACTTGCTACCACACCTTACCCTGAACTCTTACACGAGCACAGCGGACGTTCATTGTCCGTTCAAAATTGATTATTATATTAATATTATTTTTGTTGTTATAATGATGATAGTAGTAGTAGTTCTAATAATAATATTGAATTAAATAAAGAAAGACAGAAAAAGAGAGACAAAAAGATCTGTTTCTTTATACAAACATGTTTTGAATTAAAAAAATATACACTACTAAATAGAAGTGTAGATCACATTCATTTTTGCAGTCATGTAATATTGTCAGACTTCGGATCTACATGTTAGCTGTCAGAATCTGCTAGTGTCAGTTGTTTTCTGTTTAGTTAGTTTTGGTGTTCTGCATTTCCTGTTTAATTTTTGTATATTTTGTGTTGTTCCTCATCTTCCTGTCAAGTTCCTGCCTCTTTGATTGCTTGTAACTGTGTCTTTTGTCTTCCCCTCCCCTTGCGTGTGTAGTTCGTGTTTCCCTTTCCTTCTTCTTCTATTCTGTCTGCCCGAGTGCTGACTTTTGTTTCAATTTAATGTTTACAACTGTTTTGTGTGTTTGGGTCTGCTTCTGGAGCCATACCCTGCTTTATACCACTTTCCTCATATATTGTCGGCATCTTTTAAAAAACATGTATTTCCAAAACTCCTTTCATTAAGGACATACAAATAAAACAATTTTTCCTCATTAATAAACCCCAAACATTGTAATTATACAAACGTAGGACCTGAAATGACATTCTCTGTTTACACATTCATCACTGACCTGTTTAATTAATATTTTAAATGGACTTTTTCTTTTCTTGGACTTGGTCTTGTTTTAACAATAGAATTCAATGACATCTAGTTATTTGTAGATAGATAGAGAGATTGATAGATATTTACTGTCATTGAAAGAAGACACAACTTTTTTCGGAGGAACTCAACTACAAATAGTAGCATAGGATGTACAGTATATACAATATAAACTAAATATGTCAAATGGTCAATAAATGATTACAATAAATCATTTATAAAAAGTCATTCAATAAAAATAGTGATGACTGAGCATGTAAATGGATTTTGAGCTGGTCCGGTGATGGAGGAGCCAGACTGTACAGCCTTAAGTCATGATATTCTTGATGGTACAGCAATGGAAGCTGATGATCAGGTTCTGTGGGAGACTGCTGCGTTACAGTGTCATTAGGTGAAAGAGATGCGTCTTGGCTTCCTTGATTAGGCATGAAGTTTAAAGGCTGAGGTGAGGTGAGGCCATTGGATATCAAATCAAATCAAATTTTATTTGTATAGCCCAAAATCACAATTTACACATTATCTCACTGGGCTTTGACAAACTGTACAGATGTGACATCCTCTGCCCTTAGACCCTTGAACCGGGTGAGGAAAAACTTTAAAAACCCTAAACAGGGAAATTAAGAAACCCCAGGAAGAACCACGGAGGAGGGATACTTCTTCCTAGGACGGACAGACGTGCAATAGATGTCACTTGTACAGAACACAACAACATGACAATAACAGCTTACTAAGAATGTTTGAGTTCAAATGAGTCTATAAATCCAGATATAGTATGGGTAAAGTATGTTGTTCCAGAAGTCATTGTAATCCATGGGCTAGGATGGGCAATCCAGCCTAAGATCCAAGTCACAGGATCTCCTGTCCTAATTTGAGCAGCTCCCACCGCGATGTTGTCAATTGGTCCAGGAGTCGTTATAGTCCATGTATCAAGATCTTGGTGTTGCTGACGTAGTCACTGAGTCCAAGAGTATGTGGAATCTATAAATCCAGGGATATGTGAAGTGTATTGAGCCAGAACAGGTGTAGATTATTGGTCCAGAAATCATTGTAATCTGTGGATGCCGATTTGAACTGGGAAATCCAGCCTAGAATCCAAGTCACAAGATCTCTTGTCCTAATGTGGGCGGGAGGCATCAGGCAGGACCACAGCAGCAGCTCCCACCACGACCTAGAAAGACCTGCAGGATTATAAAGCACAAAGACTTTGTGCATAAAGCACAGTATGTTTTTAGCTATATTTTGTGTTCTGTTTTACCTTTTTGTGAGGGAAATGTTGGGTTTCTGTCCAGCTATACTGAAGAGTAGGTTAAGGTCTAAACCTGATCTAGATGAAAATTGTCTTGTGATAATTTTGATTCACCATTAAGTAAAAGTCCCTTCAATATTCAGTAAAATGCTGTGTTTTTGTCCCGAAAAAGTGTTTTTTTTCTTGGGTATCTTATGCCCATAAGATAATAACTTGTGTCGATAAGTTATGGATAACATAAAATGGAGACAAATCAGCTAATCACATTTCACCTCGGGATTTACAAAGCATACTTGCTGCTCCAGCCCTTATACATCGGATTGTCATCTATAGAAACCATTTTCTACGCATACTGAAGGATTATACTGTTGTAAGTAAGTGAGTCATATCATTGACTTCACTGAGCAAACAAGATTTGAAAAAAAAGAAAAACTTTAGGGGCTATGTACATCTCTGCAACAATTCCACATTTTTTACCTATTACAGCTGTGTCTAAATGCAGTTAATAGTAATAAATAATAGTAAATAATAGCTTTACATACAATCGCAGTGGCTGCGTGTTGGGAGATAAGCGGGTCATCCACTAAACCTAGAATGCTTCAAAAAATAAAAGCCAGAGCAATCAAAGCAACTCAACATCTCGCCCTGACATGCAATTACTGGCATAAGTGATTTGACACAGTGGGCTTTATGTGGACCTAAAGAGTCTTAAGAGTTAGGACCACAGACAGCTCCGCACAAACTCTTTTATTTTGTTCTGGATGCAGTCACAGATGTGTCATGAAAAAAAGTTTATGTGCTGTATACTGTATAACATCAGAGGAAGTCTAACTATTTACACACAATGACAAAATTCATCAACACCATAGTCACACAGGTGTGTTGTAATCACAGGCACAGATTGCGTTGTGTTTGCGCTGGCATATAATTACTGCAAATGCTTTTGTGGATAAGGTATTAAAACGGCGCAGATTGTGGGTGCTAATTCCACGCAAATCATGATACTATTAGCGGGTGCAATCCATTCTTAGGGGATCTGGGCCCTTAATTGGTAAACTACATGTCCACATACCACGTTACACTAATCAAAGCTTTTTCTTTGCATTTTATAGTGAAATTAGGATAATCAACTCGTGAACATCTGATATTGTCATGCATTTATCAGTCTGGATCAGTTCAGGGAAATCACAGTTACATCCTCTATTTTTGGCTTGAAGCGTCCTTCCAACATTCACTCAGATATTCAATGCTGACAGCTACTAGTGGAAGAATGTGAACATTCTGCACATTGTATAAGTCAAAGTCATCAAAAGTGGAGGTATGTGGTTTTCATTAAAAGAATGGAAATATGTAATATAGATCTTTCTCTTTTTCTAAGCAAGACAAAATAAACTAAACAAACACTAAATCTAACATGGATCTCCTCTGAATGTGTTTGAATGCAGCCCAGGGTAAAGATAATTGAATTATTTGTGGTGCCTATGTGACCACATTGATATATTCTTATATTATTATTGCGGATTTTCCATCTCTTACCTCTGGTTTCGGTGTTGTCTGTTCAGCATGGCTCTCTAATTTTTACCTTAACAACAGGAAGCCCTTTTCAAAGATTAAAATTTGACATAACGGCAAGAAAAGCACAGGTGTAACAAATAGAATTAATAATGAAAATGACTAAACTGACCTCAGCTGTTTCAAATGTCAGATCCACTGTTAATCTAAGCATCACTCAGGAATTTCATATTTTTTCAGTCAAAACGTCTGCTGTGATAAATACTTTGAATTATACATTTTTAGTTAATTTCAGAGGGAATGTTCATTGAATTTCAAATAAGAAGTGAAAGACTGAAAACACCCTCACAGTCTTTAAAGAAACTATGGTTTTATTACAAGAAAATGATACAGTACAATCTACTATATAGGAAAATTGGCAAAGACTGTAAAACTCACACTTCAGTTATAAAAGGTTTTGAATTGTTACTATGCATCTATGAATTGTTGGTTCTGTTCAGATTGACCGCCAGGGGAATGAGGTAACTGTCTCCACTTACTTCCTGAACTGTCACTGCTTTGCTAAATTTGACAAAACAACATGCAAATACAGCGTTGCCTCAAAAGAATTTTTCTTATCTTTGTGTGTGGTGTTGCCATGTAGATTAATTTGTATGTTGCAATTTTCCTCAGAAGGGACGCAGGGAGATATAAGAAAGGTGTAGGTGTATATGTGGTAGGTACTTAGAGAAGGGTGGTTGGTACATATAAAGGTACTGTAGGTGGACAGATGGGCGTTAAAGCTACTCTCGTTTCTCAGTGTTTAGTGAATGATGTGAGGATTGACATTTGACAGTTTGCATCTTTATGTTCAGGGTCTGTCTTCATTTGAATATGAGTCATTCCATATTTGTTTATTCATCCAGTGTGTCATTTCCATTCTAAGCATTTGACAGTTGTTGAGTGAAAATAGAGTTATTTCTGTATAATTAGAATCTCGCTCAACCTCGTGTGGGCTGCAGGAGGATGCTGAGACAGCTCTGCTTTCATTCACTATGAATTTAATCCTCTCTGTTTCCTATTGTTTGCAGGATTCACACCTGAAAATGAATAACAACTCACACTGCAAACAATGGGTTTACTGTTGTAATAGTGTAATTTTGATTCCTCAGATTAGAGTTGAGATCAGAGTATGTTGCCTCAGTGGTTTGTGTATAATGCCCTGATTTATAGAAGTGCCAGAATCTATGACTACTTGCAACACAATTTAGTGCACACACTAAGCTGAGCATCCAAAGAAAACCTTTTAATTGCTGGTTTAAACCCAGTTCTCTGCTGGACCATGTTTGTTTACCCTTTATTTATTATTATTTTTAAGTTCACCTCCAGATATGTTTCACAGTGGCTTTCCATTTTATGACATACCAAATCTAAGCCAATTAAGTGGACACCTGGCTGACAGACTTTGGATAGATACAAGACAGTACAGACCAGGTCAGACATTTTAGGGGATGCAAACATACACTTTTTCATGTGAAGCCTTTAATGTACATTCATCCATCTATCTTTAATTCAGTAGACAAACTGATATTATGCTTAGCTGACATCACTGCATTATTTACGTCTCAACTGCATGTACAGTTTGGAGTACTCCTGACTATGATGTTTCTTCAGTGGTCTGGTCCATAAATCTCCATGTGGTTAAAGTACCAGTTTTTGTTGAAATGTTGTATTTTCCAGCTCTAACTTACCGCAGAGTTCCTCTGGGATCAATACATGATCAATACATTGTCAGGATTTGCAGATTTTTGAATACAAGGTATCAGTGATGATAGTGGCATAAAAAGCAATTTTATCTATTTTCCTTTGTGCCCCATGCTGTAGGTTCTTAGGACTGCGCTACATACCGGAGTCATTTTCAAAAAAGATGCGTTTTGTTAAGTTTTACACCTTCAAAATTTGGGAAATAGGGCTTAGGTTGAAAAATAGCAGAATTCTATTTCAGGTAAAAACATGTGGTTTGATGCTTACCTGGTAATATAGTATTGGAATTATACTATTAAATCTATTGTGTGAAAGAAATGACAAACACTGTAACATGTACTGATGTCGGGTGGGTGGGTCAAAGGAAAAACAGCTTCCAAAGTTGTAACAAGTATCACAATCTATCGTTCTACTTCCATGATGACGAGTATGTCCTGGTTCCCAGAGAGAGCACAGAAAATAGCAGCTGTAATTGCTGTAAATTACAGTAAAACTGAATTTCATGCAATGATGGTTAAAATATTTAATTAATCTGCATAGTGTGAGTGCCTCACAGCAGGGGGAAATCCATATGTATCATAGAGCAACAATGTTGAGTTACACCCCTAAGTTGAAAAGAGACAAGTAGTGGAATGGAAAGTATAGTCTATCTTAATGAGCATTATTTCACCTTCAAGTTAAATGAACGTTATCTGTCAAATTTGGAATTTAGGAAAAAATGACAGCATGCTTTTAAAACCAGCTTAAGCATTCACAGCCAGTTCTCATTTATGCCCGTAAGAGCTGCCGTCATTGACACGTGGTTTTCACATTTCAGGCATTATTATTGCTTAATTGTCATGTTTGTCTGTAGGGCAACACAGCAGCAAAAGAATCACACAACAGCTGTCATTCAGTGTTTAAAGAACTTATGCAAAAGAATTTGGAATTATGCTTAATAATTAGCTTAATAATTACAACCAACATTCATTCATCAACAGCTAGTTGGAGTTCTTGATGCCCATTGCCAATAATGGATGCCCCTGCACATATCTGGATCCATGGACAGCAGTTACCTCCGGAACAACAGACTACTCCTGCTTCTGGATCAAAAAAACATACCTCTGGCTTAATAGTTTTCATCTATTTCTGGACTCATGGACTTCATATTTTAACATTTATCAGCAACATTGTTAATACTATCTCATTGTCTTGTTGTTGTGTTCCATGTACGTGACATCTCTTGCAAGTCTGCCCATCCTACAGAAAAGGATGCCTCCTCTTTGGCTCTTTCTGAGGTTTCTTACTGCTTGTTCAGGGTTATTTCTTTTTTAAGTTTCTCCTCACCCAGTTCGAGGGTCTAAGGGCAGAGGATGTCACATCTGTACAGGTCTTAAAAGTCCTCTAAGACTAACTTTAACTTGTGATTTTGAGCTATACAAAAATAAAGATATTTAAAACAATAGCAAATTGGTCTGTGCAACAGGATTCCAACGAAGCCGAACAAAAAAAGATAAAGCAGAGAACTTGTGTGTGCATATGTGTGTGTCAAAGTGTGCCTTTTTCCCTATAGTGACAGTAACAAGTGGCCATCCCACGTGTCACATCGATGCGCCTCCTCCCACGCTTCTCATAGAGAGGAACACTCATTGCTATTATTATCACACCAACAGGAAACATGATGAACCGCAGCAGCGATCCGAGTCGACTCTCACTCAGTCTTTGTGTCTCTGTCTCTGACTCATCTCTTCCTACCTGTTGTTTAGACAACACTCTCAGAGGGTTTTTTTTTGGGGGGGGTGGTTTATAACCCAAATATTCTTTCTGTTTTCTCAAAGTTTGTTTTCCCGACTTGCCTACATGTTACATTCAGTACATTTAGTCCACTTAGCTGTCTTTATTTTTTCGGGCAACTTTTACTGTTAAGGATCATTTCACACAAAAACTGATTTTCTTACTGGCTGTACCACTACTGATAAATTGACATGCACAAAGTTTTAGCTTTTGATTAATGAGGGCAGAGATAGCTGCCTGTTAGATTTGGCTGCTACCTGAACGATGCTGTCAAAAGTACTCAAAAGATGTACTTTCTCTTCAATTAATGTCTTATTTTCTCATCAAAAGTAGTTTGATGCATAAAAATTGGATATCATATGTATAAACATTTCTTACCTTTTAAACAGGGTTGGTGTCAACTTTGCCTGGTCAGCTTGGACATTAGCAAAGATTAATTTTTAGGATCAGTAGAAACTGCAGTCGCAGCAGGATTCAGTAGGACCAAGAGGCTGCAGCAACCATATATATGTCAGTCTATATAGCATCACCAGTGGCGAATCTGCAGCATGTGTTGAAACTGTAGCAAATATCCACAGGGGGCCCATTGTTCATAGTCATTCTGTTATCAATAATTTGACACCAATAAAAATTGTGAAATATAAACCTCTTTCATGAGTAATATTTTCAAAATAGAAATAACAATATAATAATAGAAACATTTCAAGTGAAAATATACCTTTGACAATTGTACTTCATATATAAAAACATTTTTTATTTCACTCCCAGACGGATACCTTCTCTTCTCATTGTTATTGACAAAATTAGATGCATCTCGTTCACCTTGTATGCTATCGGATTGATTTTCACTCCTGGACATAACTTAAAAAATAAAGAAGTAATTGTGATCAAATTTGTTGTGTGTGTAGGATTTGTTTCCAAGGCAATTTCAAGCAGGTGGTGGAGGTATGCACTCTGCTGAGTGCTTCCTCAATTTTTCAAAAATAATATTGTAATGGGTGTGGGTTTGGACCCAAGTACGGCACAAATAAAAACCAGTACAGTTCAGGGTCCAGACAAACAATGATCTGGTGGCGAGCACACACCAAGCGCTGAACTAGACAGGACCCTCCAAAGAGGGAGTCCAGGCAGGTAGCAGGCAGACAGGCAGCGAGCAGAAGTAAAGTCCAGAGGCAGAAGGCAGGTCAGGTTACCTGGGCAGAGACATGGAGAACAGGTCCCTGACATGCAGGGTCTAAGCCAAGAAATCAGTCCAGGAAAAAGGCTGGAAAGCTTTGCATATGCTGCGAAAGTCAATCTGGCAGGGAGTGAGTGTGGAGGAGCTGGTTAAAAGGAGGCTGATTGGTTGCAGCTGGGAGGAACAGGTGAGTCTGATGAGCTTAATGAGGACAGGTAGTTAAGTGGGTAGTGGGGGGGTGGTTGAGGGGAAAACCAGGAGCAGATTGTGACTAATATTGTTTATGTAAATTTAATCTGTTTGGTTCTGGTGTCTGGTTCAGGAGACATTGAACCCCCCTCTTGACCCCGGAGGGGAGAGGAGAGTTGGGTACCTGGGCGGCACAGTGGTACAGTGGTTAGCACTGTCGCCTCACAGCAAGAAGGTCCTGGGTTCGATTCCGGGTCAGGGCGTTTCTGTGTGGAGTTTGCATGTTCTCCCTGTGTCTGCATAGGTTCTCTCCGGGTACTTGTTTGTCTCTATATTTCAGCCCTGCGATGAACTCACGACTTGTCCAGGGTGTACCCCGCCTTCGCCCCAAGATGCTGAGATAGGCTCCAGCCCCCCTGCGACCCCTAACGGGATAAGCGGTAGAAAATGGATGGATGGTTCTGGTGCAGCATGAAACCTGCCTAATCTGTAGACCTCCAAAAATGTAGTAAAGAAGAAGTGTAAAGTTGCAGAAAATAGAAACACAATTAAAGTTCAAGTACCGTACTGAGTTGCAGTACTTGATTAATCATACTTAGTAATGTTCTGTCCAGAATGAATCCACATCTCCCTCTTAGAAATAGTTCACAAGTGTATTTTTCTAGGAACAATGATGTTTTATTAGCATAACAAAAGTTTATATTAAACGTATTTGCAAAACTGTCTGGGCTTTTTATTCAACAATGGGCTCTGACTAACGATTACTTCCTTTTTAAAGATCTGTTTATGCCAATTATATCCCACCTATTTTGTTTTTGAATCATGTTTGCATATTGAGTGTATTTCTCTTCTTAACTGTGTGATTGATGATTTCAGTAATGTTTTAGAACATTGATATGGTAACATTATAAAGTGAGAAAAATGCAGGACCACTGTTTTAGATAATTTGGCTCAGGTTGTGCTCTAATTTGCACAGTCAGAGTTATGCATCTGTCCACTTGAGGGAAATATTTTGCAGTTTAGTTGCTAAATTCTTCTTCTATGTCTGTCTGTTGTTCAGTGCTGTGCAGGTAGTAGCCTCCATTCGATTAATTTGAACTGTAAAACCAAACCAGTCTGCTGAATGTTGCTGTGAAGTTCTGTGAAGCTTGGTGGAACTAAGGCATTGGGTTGGTCCTCACCATGAGGATTTTTTTTTTTTATACATGTTCTGTCTCACGTGTTACCTGTACAAAACCCCACCTGTTCTCAGCATCATTCCTTTACCCCAGCTTGTCTTTGAGTCCACATTCTTATGTTCTTGTTTAGTGTGCCTCCAAACTACACTTCATCAGTGCAGAATAAAATCTCTCTCATTGTTAAAAAATGTAAAAAGCAACATGACAAAAGTGACTTTTTACATCCATTAGTTATATCAATATTATGTTTACGTTGCTAGTTGACACGAAGGCTTAGAGTTTGCATGAGTACAAACTGTAAAAGAGGATGTTGCCCTCTAGTGGCAAGTTGGGTACAGTATAGAATAACCAAGGATTTCCAATGGAGTAGACTGAATAATAAATGAAAATTGAATTTAAAAAATATGCAATATCACCATCTAGTGGTGAACTATATGAAGTACATACAATCTATATGCCTTATCAGTATTTTATACTGTGTCAGTTGTTTCTATCTGATATGCAAGAATGGAACCACTACACTGTATATACTGTAATGTATACATCATAATGACAACACAAAAAGTGAGCTCAGTCTGCAGATGCAATTTACAAAACACAATAAACAATATCAAATACATATCTTTCATACAAGTTATGAATTCAGACTACAAATGCAGCACAAGCCTTTAAGAGGAAAGTCAATCAACACAACAACAAAGTAGTGTATAATAACACCTTTACTAAGTCAAGTAATAAGAGTAACAATCATTTTCAAGATCATTTGTAAAATAAATTTTGCAATAGGAAGTTGATTTGCTGCTCTGGCCCAGGCTGAAATAGCTCAACAATTGTTGAGCCATTTTATACACATTTTACTTCTGATGTTGTTTGAAATGTTTTGGTTTGGTGGAACCAGTATAGCATCAAATAAAAGGGCCACATGCAGTAAAATCCACATAAAGAAAACAGTGTTTCCTCTAGTAAAATGTTGACATGCTCAGTTAATTTTGTTAACACAATTACAACGTGACCAAAAGGACTAAGATAATTCCTGGAAAGGTTATACGCTGTACTGCTGAAAACAGCATTGTTAATTAGTAGATTGATGCGATGGAAAGTGGAACAAGGCCGATGAAAAACTGTCTCATTTAAACACATGACACATCAGATTTTATTTGCAAAAGAAATGTAAAAGCTGAAAAAAAGAACTCTGTTAACAACCAGATAACGGACAGTAAAACTAACATATATTGAACTTTACCTCAACCTGTGTTAATGTGAGGCATCATCTCAGGCCCAAAACTGATGTACCACTAAGGAGTTGGAAGATTCATCTAATGTGTTTTTTTTTTTAGTTTTTTTAAAAAAAATCAAAAAATCTTTTCTTTCATAAAGTTGATGCATTAAATTTTTTACTTTCCAGCTTTAGTTCAGTTTAAATCTTCAATCTATTCCATGCCTCTCTGCACATGTGACATTGAAAGAAAAGCAAGTTAACTGCAGTTGCTATGTCTACAACTTAGACACATGTAGACATTTTGAGTACAACTGTTACTTCCCAGTATATTATTAAAGTTTGTTGATTTTTCATTTAGTTTAAAATTGAGTTTTATTTGAATCTTACAAAATACCTCTTTAAAATACACTCATTATTCAATTCTATTCTGTGTAATTTCATTTAACCCTTTAAAGAGACGTTGAGGGCAAAGTTAGTCACAACATTTTGAAATAATTAAACACTATAGGCTAATGGAAACGTAGAAATGTATTCAAAAATTATAACAAACACAACATCCAAAAATATACCTAACATAGCATAAGATATACAAAAATAAATGAAGTCATGACTGAAAAAACAACAACAGCAAATTACATTGTCCTTTCACAATTTTACAAATGCAGTTAGCGGAAAGTGAACCTGCCTGATGATGTCACCCTAACAGCTTTGAGGTTGTGGTGTAATAATGAATAAATCATTAAAATTCTGTATTAGCGTATAGGAGTGTCATGCACTGTGTGTATGTTCAGACTTAAACTTGTGTTTACCACATAAATAGTGGATTGCTGCTGTTGTTCCTGAACAACAAAGGTGGAAGAGGAGATTTTCTTTACCAGATCAATTTGTGACGGAACTTGATGGATTTCTATGTCTTCTAAATTTTTTTGCTACTGTATTTTTCCAATTCTCTTCCAAACGTTTTGCTGACTGCAAAGATTCACACCTACGTCAACAAAATGGAAATAGTCAAGTTTAAAATAAGCTTGTGTGGGAAAATTAGAAGCAGACTTCAGTGCCTTTAATCATATAATGACGGCATACAAAGTCATGTAATTACCAATGATGTAACAAAAACAAAATGTTTACATAGCGTCGTATCTGTGGGAGGAAACTCCATCAGACTGACCAAACCTCTGCTGATGACACAGAATTGCCCACTCAGGAGAACATGAAAACATAGAACACTTTCCAATAAATGGAAAACTGCTTATCATCTGTACGGACCAAAACATGGAAAACATGGTGACATAAGACTAGCTGCTGTCTTTCTTTCATTTCTATATCAAATTTGACTTTTAGTTTCTATTTAGCTGGTTTCTGTTTGTACTGACCTGCTGCCAGGTTTAAGATTTTGGAAAATTAAATAGCAAAACATATCTGACTTAACAGTATGTGTTTTGCTTTGTTTGTTTGTTTGTTTCTATTTTTTATAAATAAATAAAATCTCTGCATGCCTGGACAAACTCTCACTCACAGTCTGTATGTTTTTTGCTGGTGTGTTCTTCAGGATGAGCTGGACATGGCTTGATATGAGCAGCAGGAGGCCTGTAAAGCTGGAGGCCCTCTCACACAACAAACATGTGCTCCCACTTCAACATTTGCAGACGGATTTGGAAACTACATCTGAGATGGCATCCCACCCCCCCTTTTTTTTTTTTTTTTTTTTTTTTTTTTTTTTGCAAAAAACGCTTTCTATCAAAATGTAACATTTACTGTAGGTAATTACATTGTCACTGTAACCTTCACAGAGATGAATTCATATTGGTAAAATTGTGTACATAGACTAGAAAGACTAGTTCCGGAACCTGTTGCCTGATTTTTAACGGATGGTCAGCTCTAGCTAGATACTGAAGCAATAGTCGGATAATGTTTGGTCAAAATCTATGATAAATAAATACAAATTCCAAGTTCCGACACATCCTTGCTCAGTTGTGAGAAGCGATCTGCTGTCAGTCATGACGGTTCACTTCCTTTGTAAAGGATAAAATAATCAATTAAAACTAGAGGCTAATTGATATATTAGTTTAGCCAATACAATCAGAGATGCTATCAGTATCAGCCAATATCAGAAAATTTGGTTTTAAAGAGCACATTACAGAAACTGATGAGTGGATTTATATTAAATTCCAGTGAAAGTTACTGTTTCAGTGCACTGCTGTCATTTACGTCAGTAAATGTTCATTGTTGATCTGTAAAATTTCTGCCTCTGTTGCATATCTTTGTTACAAATGTTGTTATCCCTCCATGATCCCTCATTTGAAGGATTATTGTAAAAAATTGGTCTGTATTGGACAATATTGAAACTTTTTACTCCCTGATATCGGTTTCATCATCGACTCCCAAAATTTATACTGTATCTGTAAGGATCGAATCAAAACCAAACTGATCTGAAAGATGAGCACTTCAATATATAAGCACTTCAATAAGAACTACCTAAAATTGGAGGCCAAACTAAATTCGATTTAGTTTGGCCTATGTCCTATCTGCTAATATGGAAGGAGAGAGATTTATGAACTACAACATGTCACCAGAGCACAATGGAAAGGAACTGTCACCTCACCCATCTTTTGATATAGTCATTGCTTTATATCAAAACAATTTTCATATCATGTTAAATCCTGATTTGCAAGCCATGTTAGGATGTTATCCTGTAACTTTGGGGAAGAACTGTTCTCACCCTTTCCCTGCTCTATAATTTGCTGTCTGGTTTTCCAGGCAGCATATTTTCACACCAGAATCCGAGCAATAACCTGTTTTCCACGTCAAAAAATAAGGTTATTGTAGGTCAGCATGCTCCAGAGAAACAAAGAGGTGGGCTTCAGGCCACAGATCCACATGCGCATCCATGTAAGGTCACTTCCACCCCCAGGAAAAGTGGCTGTTGGTTGGACTCACTGACTGGGAGTGCTTGGGACTCTGTAATTATTGTTGGGTTGTCCAGGGAGGTAACACAGAGCCACACTGGTGTTGGCACCAAAAATGTTTGCAATTACAGCTGAAACACACATGTACAAACACGTAATCACACGCTCACACGTGTAAATGAAGACCATGTTTAAACAAAGCGTACTCTTACACTTGCACATGAACATGCATGCGCTTTTACATGTTAGAAATATCCAAACAAAGTCAGAAACTGCTTTAAATTTCTTGTGTTTCATATGTGACATGATTAAATTGAAGTATTTTTATTTTTGCTATTTAGACTCTGTAGTCACATTGACGTTGAAATAAAACAATGCAGTTAAAGTGACTAAAGGTGCAAACATGCTTTGCAGGTTGTAAGAATTAATTTTTTTTTAAAGTAAAGTCTTCAAGGGCAGAAATTGGATGAGTCAAAATGAATCAAAAAATAATTTTAATTCAACAATTTCAAAAACATTAATATTTAAACTCCCCCTCCAGTCAGAACTGTTTTCTCCCTTGTCGGTGAAGGTTCTCAGTCATCCAGGTCATCTTAATCTTGGAGTGTTTAATAGGAAGCAACTGGACTTCTTATCTTGTTTGAAGACGTTTCGCCTCTCGTCCGAAAGGCTTCTTCAGTTCTGAATAATTTTTGGAACGCCCTATTTCCATCAAGAACTACAGTTCAGCTTTTGTATTTTTTTGTGTTTCCATTGTTAATAGCTGTGACTGGTACCCTTAAGTAGTGAATCCCACTGTGTCAGTTTTGTCACACTTCGCTTTGGGTAGCAACCAGAGCTAAGCCATACCATAAAGAGGGGGGCAGACAAGTTACAACACTGGAGTAATTCAGCCATATGTTTGAAACAGGCACAGATTCACAGGGAGAAGAAGACGAGCTACTTGTACAAGGTCACGGTAAGCAAGTCGATAAATCAGAATTGTAAGTTTTATTTCAACAACTTTGAGCCATGGACAATACCACAGCCTTTCATTTCTTTCCTTTGATCATCGAGCACCACAAAAAAAGTTCAAAACTTTGTTAGATGGCTTAGCTTATGTAACGACTAAGTTCGCTGACGGGAAATTTCTCTTGTAGGCTGGAGAAAATTATAGTTTTGGTTGAATATAGAAGTATTTGGTGTTCAGTATTTAACCAACACGACCATATGGCCTTACTGAAGACTTTGAACAATATTAATCATGTTTTACTATCAAAATAATAGGAATACATGTTTCTTAAATACACTCATTAAAAGCAAACTTATTTGATAGTGCATTTGAGAATAATTCTGCATAAAGAAATTCTGACATCTGCAAACTGTTTATGCATTCTCCAGTGTATGTTTATTGATCAAAAAGCAGGGCTCATAACTTTGTGAAAAAGCTGCTGATTCAACAGAACAAAAGTAGAACTTGATGGGATTGTGCTGACTGGTCATCAAAGGCAGAGTTCAGTACTGTCATTGTGGTCCGTGGTAAATGACAAAGATTGTGTATGAACATGTAGTTGTGTTCCTTACTTGTTTCTGAATCTCACTCATGCGTTGATACCAGGTCTGAACATATTTAAAACTTCCAAACCGTGGGACAGTACACAGACCAGTGTGGGGTGAAAGGGCTTACAGCTGAGTCACTCACAACTGTATCAGTGGTGTTACTCTCATTTTCCAGTACAGATGTCTGACCGCACTCCTGTCTACAGTAGACAGGGGTGCGGTCATTGCTCAAAGTGTAGTTTTAATTTAGTTCAAAGCCTGCAGCAAAGTAGTAAAAAAAAGTAATTAGCTCTATTACATGTCCTAATCTTTTAGCTTATTACAGATGTGTCAGTATCTACATAAGTTAGCTGATTAGAAATTAGAAATACTTATAGCACAAATGTATCAAATAAGACTTCCTATACATATTTTATAGTGTTTTAAATATATATATAGTTATTTGGCCATTCATTCAATCATATTTGATCACTTTCATTATAGTTGGCTCATTATATCCCTGAAAATTGAGGATATTATGAAATCATTAGTGCTGGTACATAGGCCACAACTGCAGATCTTTCGTGTCAGTGTTTTCTGACATCAGGATTTACCACCAGGTGATGTCTTTCTGATGTCACTTGAAGGTCCAGAGACCAAAGCTCCTTCACTTCCGGCAATATTTCAGGATGATGTGTGTGTATGCATGCAAGTTTATGGTGTCCCTGTTTGGTCACAGCACATATTTTTTTAGGCCATTTTTAAGTTACACTGGATGAACTGCATGACACAATGCATGTGATTATGGCTGCTGGATTTCCCCTATCTTTGAGGGGACAGAACAAACATTTCATCGTGTCAGCACGGCCTTACTATAGTGGAGTCTACAAAACCACAAAACATATTTTTGTTCTTATTTTGAAGGTCTAGACTGAATGTGATGCTGTGGTGTCTGTATGATAATGGATGATATTTTTACAACATCCTGCCAGCAACATACAGACAGACAAAATTTCAATTTGATGTTTAAAATACCTCACAGCTGAAAAAGGGCAGGAATGTTGAAAATCAATTTTCTTTAGGTCTAAAGCAGAATAGTAGATCTACCATATACTGGTAGTAAACATATTTTACTAATCCTTTGTTTCAGCATTTTTGTGGTGTGGTGTAATTTGTGTTCATCAAGTCTATAGTTGCAGGGAGTTCTGGAGTCATTGTTAGAGTTCAATATTCTGACTTGAGCTGGATAAAATTCAAGACCTCTTTTGAAACGTTCAGTCTCTATGGCTGTCAGTTCAGTCCAAATTGTGCCTTTTAGGTCAGTCTCACAAAGTAACTATTCAATATGTCTATCTTGGAGAGATATATATAGTTCCGATTTTTCAACATCTTATTACAAGGTGCCTGAAACTTTGGTTGCTGGACCATTCATTCTGTCTTGAGGTCTTCTTAGATGGCCTATTCCATCCCCTCAACATGCATGAATGAGGTTATTTGAGGTCATGAAGACAGTTGCAGTAGGAAAATCGAAGAGCAACAAGTCTGCAACAAAACAGGCTCTATGTCTGCGTCGGAGGCACAGAAGCCCGGAACTCTGATTTGATACTGAGTGTCACTGACCATGAACAAGTGTAGATCGGATAAAAGACAATTCAGTGTTTCAGCATGGCCTTGGTGCCTAAGAGATCAATTTGGGTTTCAAACACAAACCAGTCATCATGTCTTATTCTTGTGGGGTCATGTGTTTCTCAGTGTTACATTACAGTAAATATCTTCCATCACCTAAACGGCAAAAGATAGAAAATGTTCCTCTGGTCTTTTGTGGTCTGACATGGCCTTCCTTCAAACCAAATTAGAAACCACGGATTAAAAAAAGAAAAGATGTACTTTAAACATCAATATTTTGCCGGGTTTACAAGTGTTTGATATATTTATAAATGTTTGTGTGACAAACCTTGTGAATCCCTCAGCTTGATCTTGAATATTTCAGTGACAAACAGACAAAACCTCATAAAGTGATAGCCTTGCAAACTGTGCCATGTCTCATGGCAAAGAATAAAGACTCAACGTGACCACATGTACAAATACACACATGTGATACCGACTGTACAATTCACATAACCTGCATGCTCACACACTTTGGAATGCACAAAATGTTGTAAACATAACACAAACATCTTCTGTCTCAAAAATTATTTTTGACATGTACAGCATTTTGCTTTATTTTGGAACAGACTCAGGATGATGAAAAGACTCATCTTCATGTGTCGTGTGTCACCGACCACATAAGCACACAGAGAACATTTGGGTCTATTATTACTACAGGCGTTGAGCTCGGTATCACGGAGATGGTGACAGTATGAAATATCTCAACACAAGCGCATGCAAACACACTAGCTCACTCACACTGACACTGAAATATTTCACTCAGTGGAAAGCTTCAGTAAAGATATGGAAAAAGCTGATGCACATACAGTACTTTCAAACAAAATGACCCTTTTTCTCTTTTAAAACAAGAAAAGATATATGTGTGAACATCTGATCAACATTAAAAAGTCCATCCATCCATTTTCTATCGTTTATCCTGTTAGGGTTTGGTTTGGGGGCTATCCCAGCATCATTGGGCGAAGGCAGGGTACACCCTGGACAAGTCAACCGTTCATCGCCGGGCTGACAAAAATAGAAACAAACAACCATCCGCACCCGGAGAGAAACCACGCAGACACAGGGAGAACATGAAAACTCTGCACAGAAAGGCCCTGAGCCCTGAATGTCGAGGACAATATAATATAGTCAAGTTTCTTCCATGTGACTCTCTCTCACACAAGTCACGACCCCTTTCTTGCGACATCTGCAAATGCTGCATGAATAAGTCAGGTTCCTGAGTTTTCTTCATCCAGGTGGCCTGTAACTAGCACAACCTATTATGCATTCATAATGCAAAGGGGCTTTTTTAATTTTAATTTTATTTATTTTTTTCTATTTTATTCTATTTCATTTTATTTAATTGACTCCAATTCAGAGTTTGGAGTTTTTGGAGCTCAATAAGAATAAAACAAACAAGAAAAAGCACACAGCAGCATGCATATCTCCTGCCAAAGTCTTATTCCTGTGTGGTCAGATAGAGATGCTTTGGGTCAGCAGGTTGGTTCGGCTAACAATCCAAAGTGTCAGCATCCAACAACAAAGAAAATCCATAGTGTTGGTATATGACGAGCTGGGAATGAGAAAGAGACTCAAAAATCAACTTCACAATCGCTGTTACATATTATACCTTTGAGAAAGACTCTTTGCCGAGTGACTACTGTGAACACAGGTGCTGTAATGTACTCCATAGCCAAAAGGTCTAAAATTGTGTTTATTTAAACTTAAAAATTCTAGAGGTATTATTAACCTTATAGGTAATAGGAAAGGTATGCATATTTGATTTGTGGGTGAAATGACACGCTACAGAATCAAGTGTCCATTCAGAACAGGTGATCGAAATATTATTCTAAAAAGCTTTGGTATAGAATGAGATGTGCCCTAGTTAATGTTTATGTCCCACAAACACATAACGTGCAAGTTTAGGTCAATTATAAACTGTAATATACACCTATAAGCCACAACATTAACAGCTAAAGTGAACAACATTGATCACCTCACTGCTTTCATGATTATGGATTTTTGTTATGGTTTTCTGTTGGATTTTTGAGTTCATTGTTGGTTTTGTGACATATTACTTTGAGCCTTTCTAGTTTTTCTTCCTGTTGTTTCTTGTTGATTTTGATGATATTGCGATTCCTGAATGATTTTTTGTGAGTTATTTCTTGATGGTTTTAAGTTAGTAGTTTATTTTATGTTTTACTGAAGGCTCTTTCTAGTGTTTGTATTGATTTTTCTAGTGCCCATTCCTTTCCTTCTAATGTTTGAGTTAGTCGAGACCCTAGTGTTCACCCCTGTTTGTTACCTTTACTTCTAGTGTTCCCTGTTTTATTTTGAAGGTTCTGCTCTACCTTATGATTGCCTTTATGTGTTTCACCTGTGTCTCATGATACGCTCCACCCTGATGTGTCCATGCACACCCTTTGTTCTTTGTCAGATCAGTGCCAATGTTTCTTTCTTGTTGTTTTCCTTGTGTTTCCCTAGTTAAATTTGTGTTTTCTGTACTTTGGACTGTTTTGGATTCTGCCTGTGCCCCTGTGGATTTGTTTACTGGTTATGGACTGACTTCCTAGTATAGATCCCTGCTTGCCACTCGTCTTGTGAGTTCATTAAATAGATATCCAATCTGTTTGTGGTATGCATTTGGGCCAAAATCTTTGCTCCAAATGGATTGTCATAGCTGCAGTGCAATGTTCTGCTGGGAAACCCTGGTCCTGCCATTTATATGGATGCCACTTAACAGAAACCATCTGCTCCAGACACCCTTGAGTACCAAGCACACCCTCCATGACACTGTCCCCCCCCCCAGCAGGGCTATGCATGCTCCAACACCACAAAAACTGCTCAGGATTAACCAAAGGAATGTGTTAAAGAGCTTAAAAGTCGCAACAACATGGCATTAAAATTCCTAAGATTCAAATTTGAATGAGCATGAACTGGATACTGGACACTGGACACCCATATTCTCTTTTTGAGACATACTCACATGACCACGAAGTTGTTTCTGAAACGCACCATTTCTCATAAAACACATTTGTCTCTTCTCTCGGTTCAGACATAACAAAAAACAAATTACTTCTCATTTTTCATCTTCTTCAAGGAATTGACCTGAGGGACGTAAACATGCTGAAGCTTTCCCCCCTTGCTTTGGTTTCTGAGTTATGTCTCACAGCGGACGTAGCGCTTTTGTTCTAAATTCTCTCCTTTCCTGTCTGCAAGCTGCCACAGCCATAAAGTCATAACTGCTCTAAATGTTTAATAGGTACTGTGATTTATAGGAAGATTACTGCTGCAGATTACTACCAAAATGTAGCTCCATGAGGACTAAGAGATAATTACCACTTTGAAATCTGTTAGAAGTGTATCAAAGCACAAACTGATAGCTTTCAGAGAAGCACAGGTAATCTCTATACCTATAAGTCCTATAAGAGAGAGAATTTCTGTTTTATTGTTTTCTATTAGATTGTTGTGTTTTGGTTCACCTCCATGGCCCATACACATACAGTTATGAAAATCCAAATGCACATATTTGTACATAAAGCTTCATTCCTCAAGGGGATGATACAGAGGTCGACCATGAAGCTGCGTTTTTGATACAAACTGCAATGCTCATCCCATCAGATTTTTGCTGACTAGTTAAACCATCAAGCAAGGAATTTCTAGAGATACACTGCATGCACTGTCAGCACAAACTGAGAAGTGAGCATGTTGTAGATATTACTTACAATCAGTAGTTTCATTGTACTTAGGACTAGTCCCTCACTGAAATATTGTTAATTATGAACACACAAAAGCTACTGATGCCACAGTGAGAAAGGGTCTGATTCAAGGTCTGGGATATCACACTCTATCTATTTGCCTTTATAATGCTCAACATCATGTTTACCACAGTTAAAATTTTCATCAGTGCATCCTCCCAGCAGTTAAATTTACTGCAACTCTTACTAATAAACCTTGTTTATCAGAAATTAATGAATCATTAGTGTCAGAGACTGGTGGGGAATATCCTGTAAATACAAAAAATACGAAAGAGGTTTGGGTCATTTAGAAAATAACACATGTTTGAGAGCCAGATGTTTATAGGGAATATGTGCATGAGGTAGGAGTTTATACACAGTTTCAATTAGGGAAAGGGAATAACATTTGCAACTATTAAGTTTTTTTCTTTTTCTGTTTCAGTCAGGTCTGTTCCAGATGTCCACAGTTGGGAGATTTAGAATGATGTCACTCTGACTTTTGACACCTTTTTGACTTTATTTGTACCTAGATTTCCTTAATTTGTCATGTCTTTGGTTTGAGGAATATTACAAATAGCCCAAGTTTTGACTTGATCACCAACCTCCATATATCCCAATCTATTCATGCATTCATTTAATGCGACAGATCCATAGAAGAACTGAGTTACCCTCTAAGACCCATGGGATCCACTGCTAAAGTCCTGGTGCCATATATCAGAAAACACTGTCAGAGGTTCCTTTTCCATGTCCTGAAAAGGGCAGAGTGGTTCTGGCTGTATGAAAGGGACCAATATAATATCAGACAGGTAGTTCTAATGTTGTGGATAATCGGTCTAAAGTATAAGTGGAGCTGACTAACCCGAAGATTTTGCTTTTGTCGTCAGCTCCGTCAACTGTAACTAAAATTTTTTTATTGGATGTAGCATTAGAAGATAAAAAAATTGGCACCAATTTATTTAGTAAAAGTAGATACATCACTGGACAAGTAACTTGGGGAAACTCATATCCACTGAAGGTAAGAAAAAGATAGCAGATCACCAGTCAGTAGGATACATTTTCTTATAACCCATGATGTCTTTCATAGCAATCATTCCAATCCTTGTCAGAAAATGAGAGATAGAGGTTGAAATTTCCATCCCTAAAACTTTTAAGTTATATATTCTTCTGGGTTGGCATCATTCCCAAGAAGTTTTTGGTGGCCTTTTTTTTTTTTTTAAATCAAATTCTTAAAGTTGTGCTACACCTGTGTCAAAATTTTGGCATTGGCAGGACCTTCTACTGGTAGCTGGCTCTTTCAGCATGTGGGGGGGAAGTGCACAGGCCACAGGGCTACCAGTAATGATGAAGCCATTTGTTATGGGGGCCCGTGGATGCTAAGCTGTAGTGGTGGTTGCTCAGAAGCTAAGCAGTGGGAATGGAAACTTCAGGTTGAGACCATATTTAGCTTTCAGCCACTCACTGATTCTAAAAAAGCAGACTTTGTATTGGGCCTGCTAGAGGGGAAGGCTAACAGGGAAATAATTACTTTGAAGAGTTCAAGCTGAGATACCCCCCTCAAAAATATTCGATATATTTTATTGTAGGGGGGTAATGCTCATGCCTTCATCCTCATAACCTAGTTTTTTTAACTGTTGCTAAAGTCTTTTTCTATCAATTTGCGGAGAGCTATTGTCCAGGTTGAAGCAGGGTGATGCCACCAGGCTCGGTGAAGGCAACATTCTGTTGCTGGACCAGTTCATCATTGGGCCATTCCCCAAGAGCTGTGCTGCCTCATGAGGGTATCTTCTACTATGTCCTTTGACAAGGTCAAAATTGAGGCACTAGCACTGGAGGAAGAACAGGCAGAGAGCTGGCAAGCTTTTACCTGCTTGGCAGTGGATAAGCAGACACCCTACCCTCCACCCAAGAGTAAGAGACTGGTAGGAAGAGCTCAAGAATGAAATTCTCCAAGAGGTAAAGGAACAAATGGCAAATGAAAAGACAAAGACAATTTTATGGGAGCTGAGAGACAATGGTAAACATGATGCAAATTTCCCTAAAAAGAGCCCATTTAAGCAATCCCATACAGATCCAAAACTGTAGGTGGGCATCTAAAATATAAGTGGGACTCAAAGGGACATCCAATTTGTTCATCCAATTCAAGTTGGGAGGTCCAGGTAGTATCAGGTACCAGGTCTGGGGGATCCAGTAATGCAGAGACACACAGGGAGCTTTCTGAATCAGCAGTCGTTTTAATAATAAAGGTCATACCAGGAATTCAAATTATGCAAAGGTACAGATAAGGATAAGGCAAACTCGGTAATCGAAACACAGATCGGACACAAGGAGACTTACACAGACTAAACGCTGGACTGATCGCCAGAAAGACAAGACAATCTGGCACAGGAAGGGAACACGTGGGTTAAATACACTAGGGAGAGGTAGACAATTGGACATAGGTGAGACACATTAGGGAGAGGGAGTGATCGAACACACCTGAGGGACAATACTAGACAGGACATGGGGAGTAAGACACAAACAGAACTAAGTAAAGTAAAACAGGAAACACCGACTGACCCTAACAGACAGACACTTTATACTAGCAGACCCTGACAAGTAGTGGTTAAAGATAATTTTATGGGAGACAAAAAGGTCATTTTGGGGATGAATTTGATTTGGAACTGCTAGGAACTTTTTTACAGGCCCAGTCCAAATTCTTCAACTACTGTAAGAAACTTGGAAAGAGGTAGAATGATGCTTTTTATTGACTGTCAACACATCCAAGCCTCGTCTGCCGGAGAAAACTAGAAAAGTACTGCCCAATTAGCCTACCACTCAACAGTGACCGCTCCAGCACAACGTGTTTTATGTATTTTAATTTTTCTTCTTCCCCACAATTCTTTTTTTCACATTCTTTCCTGTTCTTTTTTTCCCTCTCCAGTGAGTAACTGTCTGGTCTGATCGGAGAGTCTCACCACAACATGACCACAGCCGTCCATTTTCACAGACAAAAATACCAAGTGTAGCAATACTGCAGCCACACCCTCGCATAAACAGAGTACAGAATACACAAGTTTTGAAGAAACCATATAGCTAATTTTGACACTTCTGAGATATGACAATAGAGGTTGTCAAATCCAGATTCATTTTACCCTGAATGTTAATATGTAAACAAAGCCAATGAGACCATTAAATGAAGAACGACACTGTGTCTCCACAGCCTACCATTTTACCAATGTAAAGAAAGCCAAAATATTCTGGATAAGTACGTCGCTATCTTACACTATTCTTACACATTATTTTGAGCCAGTCAGCAGAGTGCTGGTATCCAGTTCACGTCCATACCCCACACTGCGAAGTCATGAGCAGAGCTAAGCTGTCAATAATGTCAATTCTTCTTGTTTAATAGCAGCTGTTTATTCAATATAAATATGGACCTGAAGGAGATGAGCTGTCTGGCAGTATTCAACAATACTTTCACTGCCTCTAAGCAACTCATTGGTGACAGAACCGACACATGTCTAAAATCCCAAAATAATGTGTTTTCCATTTTGGTTTACAGAATAAATCGACGTAGCTACACGTGAGAAGTGAGAAAGCAGGTAGCCTAACCGGAATTATATAATGTCTCAGTTGTAGGTATCCAATGCTATTCAATGTCATCAAATATTGTTTGAAACTGTTAGAAGGACAGTAAGGCATTATCCTTAAATATCCTAAATAAATAAGGAGACTACATAAATCTCCTTGTTCTTTCAAAAAAACAAAAAACAAACAAAAGAAAACACACAGTTTAACCAGTCAGGGATTTAGGTTAAGGAAATAATTAAGAAATAACATTTTCTCTTCCCAGATTTGTCACAGATTATCATCAGACTGTAATTCTTCCTGCATTACATTTTAAATCTGAATTTATGCAATTAGATTAATATATTTAATGTCACACTACAGATATCAAGGTTTGTTGGTAACAATAAGGATGCTAACTGTCACTCAGAATGTATTCATTATGAAAGGATATCAAGTATCAAACTTTTACAGCGTATACTCCATAAGTGTTATGACCTCAGTGTGCCAAATATTGTTGATCTGGTCATTTTTAGCTAATAAAACAAAGTACACATGGGATCATTTTTCTAATTTTATGTCATATTCCAGCCTCTGGCCAAGGTCAACACCATGAACTTTATTTATGTTTAATTTACTACATAATGTTATTGTTTCATTGTTGGAACCAGCTTGATTTAGCTGGTGAAAGGGAAATTAAAATCCTTAAATTCTTTGTGGTGGTGGGGAAGTCAAACTACTCTGAGGGAGTAGACTAGAACTTAAAAACAACATTTGTCATTTTTGGTTAAGTTCTTTTTAAAATCAGATTCTAAGCAAGGCTTTTTTTGTGCTAGTAGGCAGTTGTATTAATATGTAGGCTTTAGAACTTTTTCACTGCAGCCTTTAAGAAATGAAAGTCAGAGTAAACTCAGGTGTTAGAAGTGATACTAATGAAGGTCATAAGGTCCAGTCAGGTCAAATAGAGTCATGCTGCTACTCTTATGCATGTTGGCTCAGTGGATTTCTGCTACACAAAAATGCAACAGAGTTGTTGGTATTTTTTCCACTCTGTGTTAAACTCTAAGCTTTGCGACAGCACAGTCAGATAGCATTTAAGTTAAATTGTACATGTAACTGACCCTCGTGAAATTTTAAGGAGACAGAAACTTATATCAGTACTCTTACCCTCTGTGTAATGTAGTTAAAATCAATTTGTTTTTACAAAGGCGTCGACTTATTAGCAGACATCAAATGCGGGATTAGCTGCTCATACATTCTGATCTAATCCTGCAAGCCTGCAGAAAATACACCACAAACTGTTATGAAGCAGGCATGACCCAAACGTCCAAAAAAATAATAACTGTGGCTCCCGCTAGTAAGTGAGGAACAAACTGTAACAGTGACCAACATCCAATGGTCATGCTGCTTGTTATTTGGGGACATAAATCTATAAGCCAGCTGCCAACCAATCCACATAACGCTCTTGATCCTTGCTGACAACTTACAGTAGATTTAAATTGGAAGAGATGTTGCCATAGCAAATACTGCATTTGGTCAGGAAGGCACATTTCACAATGCCCATATTTATATAGACATGAAGACGTGGTTCGAATCAGCCAAAAACCAGCTCCACCCAATCTATATCCAGAATACTATGAATGACATAATATCTGGTTTGAGACCAGCCACACCAAATAGAAGTCCAACAAACAGAGTTTTCTGTGTTGATGATGACGACTGTAGCTTTAGCGTAACATGTCAGGTACCAAGCGGAATACTGAGCTTCACAAATAAATACCCAAACACACATATTTTGTCCTCATGAAGAAGAGGAATGTGTGAGGTTGTTAGGGAACCACCCTGAACTCCTCACACAGACCGGAAGCTCAACGTATATTTTAAGCTGGTAATTGTCATGCTGCTCTGTGTCTCTGAGCATGAAATTGATGTATTTCCTTGCGTAAAAACACTGCATCTGGTTGTAGCTCTTCAAACATACATGAAAAGAAAGCGCAGTTTCTACTCATATATTCAGAGGACTGTCATTATAACTGACCATCAAATGTCAGAGGAACACAGTCCTGGGAAAAATTAAAGAGAAGTGGAAGAAGATGTCAGATGAGAAGCTGTGGAAAGCCGAGAATGATAATTAGCTAGAGGCTTGGAGCTGTTTAAGTTAAAAAAAAAAAAAAGGAAGAGGAATGGCAGAAACTTTGTAACTTTTGCTTTGAGGAGAATGACCAACACATGTATGCCAGAAAAAATGTACGTTAATGGCTTGGTATCACTGGTTACCTTAATTATCAATTACACCTTGCCGTCACATTAACCTTCCTGGATACCATTGTGGTAGATCCAGTGAAATGTGGAGTGAAGTGCCGTATAGGCTGCCCTATCAGCTGGGGACTGTTTCACATTAAAACCCTCATGCTGGTCTCCACTTTTATTCTACATCTAACCACTTAAACAATCTGAGCCTGCTACTGTTTAAATGCACATAAAAAATTAATTTGAGTGGAAATCAGCAAATTTGAGCAAAAACATGATTAAATGGTCACAACAACTTACTATATGTTTTTGACTAAAGTAGGTTAGTTTGTAAAACCCATGTATCAGTCAACTTGGATTCAGGCAAGATTTTTTAAAAGTATGGTGTCTTTTACAGCGTGCACACATGCCCTAATCCCTTACGTACAGACTGTCCAGTTGGCAGGAACCTCAGCGGCCAGTTTTCAATGCTTATGTTCTGCAGAAAAAGAGCATAATTAGTGACCTGCTATAATTTTAGAGTGCATCCAAAAGCAAGGAAAAACAACAATCTGGACAGCGTGGCCAGAAGTGAATTTATATAGTAGCACCTGAAAATGAAACTGTCAACATATAGACCAAGAGTACAGTAAAAAAAAAAAAAATACACACTACACAGTGAACAGTGAAAATTTCATCTAAACATTTGACCAAGAATAATGTTAATAACAGTTTTGAATAGTTTCTCATGAATATTGCTCCATTGTTCATAGCCTTCAGAGAGTAACTCTTACAGACTGCTGATCCACAAACAAAGCACCAGATTCATATTTGCATTTAAGAAGAAATGATGACCAATTGCTACGTTGGTTCAAATTTGTATGAAATTTGTTGGATGTTTGTACTCCTCTTGGGATTGATAGTGAAACTGTTGATAATCCTCTGTTTAGGTATAATCTGGTCAAATTCAAATGTGTTCAATGCTTTGGTGAAGGATTACATAGAAACCTGCTGTATTTAAAGGTCTAGTCTGTGAAAATTAGCAACATCTAATGTTGAGGTAATAGAATGCAATTGACTACAGTGAACTACGGTGGCTGTCTGTGTATCATCCCCTGGTCCACCCCAAGGATAAAACACCCAGGCATAAGCTCAGTAATGTTGTGTATGCCGTTCAATGCACAGAGGAGGGCTCTGACCTCTATATAGGTGAAACCAAACAGCCTCCACAGACGCATGGCACAACACAGGAGAGCCACCTCATCGGGACAGGACTTAGCTGTACATCTGCATCTTAAGGAGAAAGGTCACTCCTTTGAGGACTCCAATGTCCACGTTCTGGACAGAGAGGACAGATGATTTGAAAGAGGAGTAAAAGAGGCCATCTATGTCCACTTGGAGAAACCCTCTCTAAACAGGGGTGGTGGACTAAGACACCACTTGTCTGCAACCTACAATGCTGTCTTGGGAGCCCTGACCAGGCGGTTTAACCCTCATACACACCTGGGGCCATGTGAGCCCAAGGTGTCACACGAAAACAGGGTTGAGGGGCAAACACTCTCGAGTGATTCACACCCGGGCTCATGTGACCTTAACGACTCACATGATGCCTAGCCAGAGGACCGCCCCCCCAAGGCTGTTGCTTTCAAACATGCCCTCTTTGTTGGTGATTGTCTCTACCCACTCGGGGTTAAATACCTGGGTTTCCCGCACTGACCCTCAGAACTGAAGAAGCCTTTTGGATGAGAGGCGAAATGTCTTCAAACAAGATAAGAGGGCCAGTTGCTTCCTACTAAACACTCCGAGATCAAGATGACCTGGATGACTGAAAACTTTCACGGACATGTTTTCTCCAGACTTTTCTCTTCCTATCATTCTGGTACAAGATCATCTCAGTTTCATCCATCCAAAGAAGGGAGGGGGATGGATATTAGCCTCCAATGCCCTGATGTTTGAAAAAAAAAAAATGCAGTGAAAGTGCCCTCTTTCATGCAACTACCGTAGATAAAACATGATGAGGTAACCTTTAAGGTGCCCTTTCAACTATTTCACTATAAATGACTTTTTGCCCCATTCATATAATGGTGCCCAATAGGGATAAACATCATTTGCAGTGCCGTGCTCAAGGTAAAGGCTGCAACTTATTGTAGACGGAATGTAATAGGGACACAGAGTTAAGTGTGCAGATATTATTGCTTTGCTTGTTTGTGATAATGGCCAACTGGTTAATATGAAAAAATGTAACAGCTTCCTGGAAACATGTGTCACTTTGCACATGCTTTTCAGCTGTGGCTGATATTGTGCTTGCCCATCGTTACAGCTGTCCTGTGGAAAAAGTTAACTGATATTTCAGTGTAGAAACTTCCATTAAAATCCTTGAAAAAGGCGCACTATAGGTGTAAGAGAAGGTAACTGGGATGAAAACAGAGCTGAAATCGCATAAATTATTGTAAAACAGTGACTAATTTGTACAGTAAACATAGTAATGCTAAAAATTTGTTTTGGCAGGGTTTTCTGCTTAAATTGCAATTATAGATAAGATAAGATTATTTTTTTGTTTATACGGATCGTTTTGTGATGACCCATCAGACCCATCAGCTCAACCAGCTTGAAGAATATTATTGTAATGGGTTTGGGTGTGTCCTGTTTTCGTTTGAAGGTTTCTCTCTTCGTCTTCCCGAAATAGTTTCAACTGTCCAATTAGCCTCTTGTGCATTTAGTCCATGAGCTTTTATGTGTAAGTGTTGCATCCTCTGGTTAGCTGGTGTGTTACGCCTTAATTATTTCAGGATGTTCTGCTTTTGTTGCCTGCCAGTTTTTGTATTCGTAAGCAAGAAACCTGACAGATGTGTCAGATGACACTGAAAGAATGTCTGAAGCAAACATTATTTTTAGTCTCACTCATATAATTGTGCTCTCTAAACAAAAGCTGTAAACTGCGAATATAAACACAGTGAAGGGACTGGTACAATCCTGTAATTCCCCACTGAGTAAAAACTGTTTAAATACCAGTCAGACATCAGCCCAACTATGCTTGTCACAGCTAACGTATATTTTCTTTGGCCAGATCCAACCTTGACTTCATTGCTTTTTTTTATATTTAGTCTGTTTCGGTCCATAGTGCTCATCTACAACAAAAGAGAGGTCATATGATGCCAGTAGAGCCTCTAAGGGAGAGGCATCATCCTGATAGTCTGACGTTTGTTTATTATTTAAACAGGGTATTTGGATTACACATGACATGGCTTCTAAACATCTTCTTTGTACTCATACAAATATTTAAACGAAAATGATCCACAAAGTTGTAAAACAAGCAGTTATATGTTACATTTATGGATTCATGAATATGTACAGTGCTGTACAGTAAGTATGTATTTGCCCTCTACCTGATTTCTAATTTTTTGCATGTTTGTCACACTCAAATGTTTCGGATCATCAAACAAATTTTAATATTAGACAAAGATAACCAGAGTAAATACAAAATGCAGTTTTTAAGTGATGACTTAATTTAATCAGGGAAAAAAAGCTCTCCAAACCTACCTGGCCTTATGTGAAAACGTAATTGCCCCCCCCCCCCTTGTTAAATCATAAATTAACTGTGATTAACCGCATTCTTTGGAAAGCTAAGTTCAGTTTCTCTAGTCACACCCAGGCCTGATTACTGCCAGACCTGTTGAATCAAGAAATCCCTTAGAACCTGTCCGACAAAGGCTAAAAGATCTCAAAAAGCAACACAAATTCCAGAACAAATGAGAAAGAATGTCGTTGACATCTATTAGTCTAGAAAGAGTTACAAAGCCATTTCTAAGGCTTTGGAAATCCAGCAAACCATGGTGATAGCCATTATCCACATATGGAGAAAACTTGGAACAGTGGTGAACCTTCCTAGGACGGGCTGGCCTTCCTTAATTACTCCAAGAGCACATGAAATCATCCAGGAGGTCACAAAAGAACTCAGAACAACATCTGAAGAACTGCAGGCCTCACTTGCTTCAGTTAAGGTCAGTGTTCATGATTCAACAATAAGAAGAGATAAGGATAAAATGGCATCCATGAGAGAGTTCCAAGTGAAAACCACTGCTGATCAAAAAGAGCACATAGGTTCCTCTCACATTTGCCAAAAAACATCTTGATGATCCCCAAAACTTTTGGACAAAAGTTAAACTTTTTGGAAGGTGTGCACCCTCTTACAACTGACACAGCATTTCATAGAGAACATCATACCAACAGTCAAACATGGTGGTAGTAGTTTGATGGTCCGGGGCTGCTTTCTCGATTCAGTACCTGGGCGACTTGCCACAATTGATCGAAACATGAATCCTGAAGAATGTCCAGCCATCAGTTTGTGACCTCAAGCTCAAGCGCACTTGTTTTATGTAGCAGGACAATGATCCGAAACACACCAGCAAGTCCATCTCTGAATGTCTTAAAACCTTTTGTTTTAAGACATTCATTTTGGAGTAGCGTAGTCAAAGTCTGGACTTAAATCCGATGCTGTGGCATGACCTTAAACAGGCCGTTCATGCTTGAAAACCCTTCAATGTGGCTGAATTAAAACAATTCTCCAAAGAAGAGTGGGCCAAAATTCCTTCACAGTGATGTGGAAGACATAGCCAGTTATTGCAAAGGCTTGACTGCAGTTATTGCCACCAAGGGTGGCACAACCAGTTATTAGGGTTAGGGGCCAATTACTTTTTCACATAGAGCCAGGTAGAAATCATCATTTAAAATCTGCATTTTGTATGTATTTGGATTATCTTTGTCAAATATTAAAATTTGTTTGATGATCTGAAATATTTAAGCGTGACAAATGTAGAACAAAATTAAAAATCAGGAAGGGGACGGACATTTTTTCACAGCAATGTACCTTGTCATGAACAAGTGGCATTCATCATGCTGAATGAAGCAATCTGTCATGTTTGTGTAGAATTAGATAAAAGATAAAGGTTTGCTGAATCTTGGGTCCGCTGTCTACTCTTCACTCAGAAATTTTTCAGCCTCTGCCATCTTTGAGGATCGCCCAATCCTTGAAATCATTCATCAAAGAACCAAACTTTTAATCCAAATTTTACCTCTTTACATAAATTAGACATCTATCTTTGAAATCAGTTTGACAGGTGATACAGCTCTGAAGCATAAAAAAATGTTTTTATTTAAAAGTACAACTTTTAGTGATAGGAAAATGCTCTGAAGGCATTCTTTCATGCCTTCCCAATGACACTGTGGTACATTTGACATTCAGGATAAAATACTTTAAATGTATATGAATCTAGCAACTGAAACCAAACTGCTAAATCTTTTCACGTATGGTGCCTCTAGTTCAAATTACAACTTTCTTAGTTCACTTTTAGAAACACAACAATAAAAAGAAAACAACCATTTAGAATATGCTAAAGTTTCTGTCATTACTTGCACATGAGACATGTGTCAGTTAACAGTCAAATTTAGATTTTACCAGTCCAGTAATGAATTCACCATCAAACAGGTTTAACTTTGCCAAAAACTGTCCCCAGCAATAGAAAGCCAATATTTACCCTTGTTTTACTTCTCTTTGTATCACTGCTTAGCTTTGCATGCAAATGTGATTCCTTTTCACTACATTCGGATTGGTGATAAAGGTCATTTAGTGAAGGCCTCTGTCATCTAAGGGCTTCTGTGACAACTGGGGTATGAAATTTCACTGTAACTGACAGCACTTGGAGCATAACTTCACAGTAGTTTGACTATTTGAAGTTCAAATATTGCCCCTTTAAAAATGATTTCTCATCTGGCTACTTCTGGTCCTCAGTCCCTGCAGTTCTCCATAGTTGTCTCTTGCTTCCTTGCTGGGAAGAACCAAGACATGAGAGCAAGGCACAAGTGAAGGAAACAATGAAACATGTTGGCATGATTAAAAGTATACCAGGTTTGGAAAAGAGCATATTTATCAACTAGCTAAAATAAAAAGAGAAAATTGACTTCAAAAGTAGAATGCCAAAGAAAAACAATTATGGATAATAACAGAAACAGATCTGCTTTCTTTTATGGCTAGAAAGGACCTAAAGTCATCTTTTGGATGCAGTGTGCTCATTCGAGTGTGACAACATGAGTCAACTTGACTGATGTTTGTGCACATATAGCAAGCATACTGTATGTAACACACAATGAGAGCCGTTTCATTCCATGGAAACTTGCTGCCTGTTCCAGGCAGGGATGCTGTGGTGAAACCAGATACAGGAAGTCAACGGCCACCCAGTCATGGTGGAAACTGGAGGTGGATGCTAATAATACTGCAGATGTGTGTGATTGTGTGAACCATTGTCTGTAAGACAAGAAGCAGGTCAGGAAATGATCAAAAAAGTCTGAAAGAACTATTTTATTTTTCTGTTTTTCCAGAAACGTTTTCAAGCAAAGTTATTTTGTTCTCTGTCACTCTTTTTGTTTATTTTATATTTCATTCGTGACAAAACAATGTCTGCTTTAAAAGCAGCACAAAATCTTAGGTGATGTCTTTATTGGGGTGCCAGGTTTGGTCCGCATTCTGCACAGTTCTGGAGCCCATCTCAGACTGACTTTTTATTTCAAAGCTTTCCAGCAGATCAAGTGTTATTCTGACTTCTCTGTTAGTGTTACAGAGCTCCAAAAATTGGCTGTTATATGTGCCTTGTCTGTTTCACAATGTTTTTACTTCCTGTCTAGTCATTTCAGTTTGTTCAGACATTGTCGATGGAAGTTGCAAAGCTCTGAAAGAAAATAAAAACACAAACTTAGACTGGTTTCACCATCATCTTAGCAGAGTTGGTAAACAAAAATTCACATGTTGCCTGAAAAGATTTGAGAAAGCTTGATTTGACTGACTTTGGCTGACATTTGTATGTGTGTGTTTGATAGTGAGAGAAAACTGAAGTTCCATATTGTGTATGACTGACTCTTCATTTCAGTTTCTGTCCTAAGCTGCACATCATAAAGCCTCCTTTTATTCCTGATATCAACTTTAAATTTATATCCAGTTGGGTAATGGCATCTAATCATTCAGCTTTTTCTTTTGCACCTGTTCAATATTATCATTTTTGTAATCTGACATCAATATGCTAATCAGGTAGGTGAAATTAAATGCTTTTGATTGCTGGAGCCAGCTCCAGTTGACTAACATTAAGCTTATTGTGCTGTAAGAAGATAAACAGATTTCCATGACTCTTCTGCATTTATTTATTTGGGCTTCTTATTTTGGCATTATCGGCCACGCTCAGTATTATCATGAGAAGCATTTTTCCTCAAGCATTCAGCACAAAAAGAGCGACATCATCATAACATCCATTATTTTAATATGCTCCCAACTTGATCCCAACACTTCAAATCTTCTGCTATAACTGTCTTTTGAACCACATCATGGCACTAGTCTTGACTAATGAATATAAACCAGCCCGTTCTCATCCCAGCTCATGAGTTATCAGATGCACAACCCTTTGGCAACAGTGACCACTGGGCCTAGTCTATGTCCATCAATTATTCATGGTAGATACATCAAGCCTACCTTTGGCTCTTAAGGGCCTATGCTCTATGCTAAAGTCTGTTGACCCCTGTGTCCCATCCTGATGACCAACCTTATCAACACTACTTTGGTTAAGTTTAGGCACAAAGCAGCAGTGATGTATGTTTAGCATTTTGTTTGCAAAAACCTCATGGTTGAATTTAGGAAAAGTTCAGTCAGGACTGGTTATGTTTTTGCACAAACACACTGAGGTTACGTTTGGGAAATGACTGATGATGCCATCTCGGCACTTTTGTGCTTTTGAATTAAAGTTGGGTTATCTCATCTATTCAAGTTGTGTGAAACTGACGTAAACAATGACTTCAGCTATATTTCTGTTGAATTGAAGAAAATTATGACCTATCTAACCTTTTACTGGTTGACTTACAATATATATTGATCCTATTGTGCATATAAATGGACTATAATGTACATTTCGTCAGCATCAATTTAATTGGGGTGAGAAATTTTGTTCATTTCAATACTCAAAACTAGCGACACCCTGAAGGTGATGAACAGAAGAGGTCCCACAATGGAGCCTCGGGGAACTCTGCAAAAGCAAGTTACAGCATAGGAGATTCAAGTTTGAACAGCGAGGCATAAGACGTGAACTCTCTTAAATAGTGAGTAGTTGACGTCAGTTAGTTGTTTCTCTGGCAGGCTTGAATCAAGACATTTTGGGCTTGAGAGCACACATGCAGATCAGTCAGAGATAATGGGGTCTTGGGTAGGATTCCTTCTGCCCTTGAGGCAAGAAATACCTCAGTTGCAAGGGATGAGTGTCAGCCCAAGACCGCTGAGTCTGTCCCACGATGGCAAAACAAAAAGAAAGATAAAATTACAAATACAGTGGAACTGTTGCAGAGGAAAACACAGCATATTACTGAATAGTGGAGGGACTTACTTATATTTAATGCCAAATCAAAATAAAGTTAAGACAAGACAATAAAGACAAAAGACAATTTTCAGGTTTAGACTATAACCTTCTCTTGAATATAGTTCACAGAAACACAACATCTCCCTTACAAATAACATTAGAAAACAGATCACAGCATATACAGTAGCTAGAGACATTTGATGCACCAGTGCCCTCAAATAAAGCTTTCTTGTGTGTGTTTGGCATTATAGTGACTGGCTGCAGTCACTACTGTTATAATTATTGTGAATGACAGTGTCACTGAATAAGCGGAGAGAGAAAAAGAGAGCGATTGTGGCAATTTAATGAAACAATACATAAACCAGATCCTGAACTCATTTAAGATGGACTGGGGCGAAGCAGAAATCTGTCCTGAGGTCTGACCAGTCCAAATTTAAAATTTTTTTGGAAATCATGGATGCTGTGTCCTCTACGCTAAAGAGGAGAGGGAACATTTGGGTTTTTATCAGTGCACACCGCTTAAAATCAATCATCTGTGATGGTATAGGGATGCATTATTTACAAAACATAAGTAACCTGCACGTTTATGAAGGCAACATGAATGCAGAACAATATATATAGGTTTTGGAGCAACCTTCTCCTGCCAAGTAGAAAACGTCTTTTAAAGCGAACCAATGCCAGACTACTATCCTCCTGCATTAAGAGAGTATAGCTCTGTAGTGAAAGAGTCTGGGAGCTAAAAATGACCCGCCTGCTTCCACTGAAAATATTTGGTACATTATGCGATGTATCATTTAAAAAGGAGACCCCGAACTGCTGAAAGAATGGGAAAACATTCCACGTTGGTATAGATGACTTTTTCTCAATTTCATTGAAATGTATCGCTGGCATCAGATTGTAATTAAGAATATCGTTCTCTAACACAATTCAATTTCTGTTTTGACATACCATATGTGTTCTTTGTACAACTTTTAATTAAATATAGCATTTAAAATTACATTCTCTTTGTATTTAGACTTAACACATCATTACAGCTTTTTTGGAAATGAGGTGTATTTTCCTCAACTTTCTAGCCTTGGCCTAACAGTAATACATAGATACAGACAACTAGACACGCACAGTCTGGGAAAGTCCTTATCATAGTGAGTTTCACATTTGTCTCATTTATGTGTTGTTGCACTGTCTGCCAGCCAGTGTTCCACCACATTTATAGGCTTCACAAGTGTGTGTGAATGTGTGTGTGTGAATGTGTGTGTGTGTGTTTGCATGCATTGTATAGGCACATGCCTTTGAGTGTGTGAAAGTTAACAGTGAATTGTTTTGTCTCCACAGGCAGCCAGACCACATCTGAACTCTCCTAGCTTCTGTTAACTCTCTTGTATGTCTTTTAACCCTACTTTATATGATGACGTAACTTGATGGATTACTGTTCTATTCATGATTAACATAGCAATATGTATGAGCACACCAATATCTTGAATTTGCTATTAAAAGAAATATTTCCACGGTGGGAGGACCACAAAGATCGAGGCGCATCACATGCACCTAACAAGAGGTTACAAGTAGAAAATCAGCCTCATAGTGAGTGTGAGTTACCAGTTTGTTTCATTTTGTCCAGCTGTTGATGATGCTGTTTTAAATCAGGTGGTATTGAGAAGCAAACTGTGTACAAGGCAAAGCAAACAACAATTGGTCTATGAATACAAGGGTTTGTGTTTGTCATACATTTTTCTTACCCATAATGGTGTGTTCATTGGTGCTAATAATTGTTTAAAGTGAGAGCTCACCCCAATATCAACTGTACACGTTTTTTTCTTTAAACATGCAGTCCTATCCACCAGTCAAGATTGTTTGTGTTTGAACTGCTGAGTTTGAAGCGATCTTTAAAGATGTTTGCCTTTCATTAAATACAACTTGATCACACACACTCAAAAATATCGAAATACTCAACACAAATGTCTCCAGTAATCATGAGTCAGCAACTCAAAATACTCCATATTGCGAGCATTGTAGTTTATCAGCACTATAAGCTGAGAATGAAATGAACTGATATTGGAAACTGCAGGAAGCATTACACAGACTCAGTCTTCCAGACAAGACGACTCTCAACTAATCATGTTTTTACTGTTAATGCTTTTTGTTTCTTTGTTGTGGTTGCAGCAGTTTGTTTTGGTTGACCTTTGCATGAGGTCATTTGGTGTCACTGGTTTCTTTTTTATGACTTTGTAGCAGTGGTGTACTGCAAGTGTATTTGCTTTCGCAGACTCACAGACTCATGTAGTGCCAGTGACAGCCTTTGTTTTTATTATGTTTTACTTCGTTGTAGAAGTCTGACTGGTGTGCTCTCTGTTGCCCCACTCTTCATGGACACACATAGGTACTTTCACATTAAAGTTGATGATATTCTACTACTTATTATTCAGTAGTTTACAGAGGATGTAAAAGGGGCCAAACCAGTTATGATGCTCTCTGACTCCGACTCCTTCTCTGCTCCTCTAAATGTCCATATCCTTACACTAACTTTACTTCTTCCCCGGAGTCTTTGTGCTTTATCATCCTGCAGGTCTTTCTAGGTTGCAGTGGGAGCTGCTGCTGTGGTCTTGCCTGATGCATCCTGGCCACATTAGGACAGGATATCCTGTGACTTGGATCCTGTGACTTGGATCCTAGGCTGGATTTCCAAGTGCAAATCGGTATCCACAGATCACAATGGCTTCTGGATCAAGAGACTACACCTGCTTCTGGATCACTACACTTCACATATCCCTGGATTTACAGATTCCACATACTCTTGGACTCAGTGACTACATCAGCAACACTCAGATCTTCCTACATGGAGTACAATGACTCCTGGACCAACAGAGTCCACCTGCGTCTGGATCACTAGACTTCCCATACATCCGGATTTATACAATCCACAGACTCTGGGACTCATGGATGTTTTATACATTCTAAGTAAGCTGTTATTATCATGTTGTTGTGTTCTGTACAAGTGACATTTATTGCACGTCTTTCCGTTCTAGGAAGAAGGATCCCTCCTCTGTGGTTCTTCCTGAGGTTTCTTATTTTCCCTGTTTTTCCTCACCCGGTTCGAGGGTCTAAGGGCAGAAGATGTCACATCTGTACAGTTGGTTTGTTGATTAGAATACTAATTTCAGATGCCCTCTCTTCAATACATTTCAATCTTTTTTAAATACTTTAAATTGAAATATCTCCTAAATCTGAAAAATGTCCCTGTTTTCAATACTATATGACAGCAAATGTACAAAATCAAAAAAGAAAGGAAAATATTATAAGTCATTGAATTAACCTGGTACAAGGCCACAGTGTGCTCTAATTTAATATGGAGAGCAATTATACAATTACTGTATACACATATAAAAACACAAACATTTGAGATCTATAATGTTCAGTTCTCAGGCAGCAACAGTTCTCTGGGGTCATTCAAGACCGAGCAGGAGGTTCTTGTTGTGTTTCAAGTGGAACATACCTCAGTGTTTTTGCAGAAGAAAGACGCCTAGATGTAAGGGGCGGTAATTATATGTTTGCGGCTGCAAGGCCCCAAATGTCAGCAAATGGCAATCCATCATGTCTGCATGATCAGATTGATAACACACTGTGTTACTGTAATCAGTCTTCATGACTAATGAACTGAGTACGTTCTCTAAATTTTTGTGTGCTTAAACCTCACTGTGTCAGAAGTGTAACATTACTATTTATATCAGACCTTATTGTATGCATTTGTTCATGTGTATATTCTGACCATCTTCATCATGTGTACTGGCAAGTGTGTTTTTTTATTGAAATTTTATAAATGTATATAAAGACATATATGGTTATCTGGTTATCGTTCCCTTTCACAAGTAGATTAAAATGATTGAGAACTTCTAAATTCAACGAAAACGCTAATATCTCTCAGTTTTTTTCATTAAAACACATTAGTAAGCAATCCTTTGCTTTTATACTGGACAATAACATACAGATGTCATTAAAGCTACAGTGATATAAGAAACTTGTCTGTCGTATATATGTGATTTGGTCATTCATTTGCAGTCGTGCTTGTTCTTCACCAGAGATTTATTGTCTCAAATATCAGTATCACCTAATATTGACAAGGTTGATGTGGTTAACAATAAATAAGGTGGTATTCACTGATACCAGTGGCTGATAATAGTCTGTTGTGTTTCATTAAATTCACAATGGCTACATCTGCTGTCCTACACCTGACTGCAGCTTCTAAGACCCCCTTTAGGCAGAAAACCAATCCTGACAACTCGCAGGAGTGGGTCTTAACATAGTAGAAGTTCAGTTCAGTTCAGCTATTTGTTTTTCAGAGAATTTTTTGATTTCCTAGACACAAAACGGTATCGATATAGGTTATGGGCCAAATTGTCCGTATCTATGTATCCTTACAAGAAACTTGGCTCGTTTACCAAATTTTGAAAAGTTGAATAACCTACTTTGTTTTGCCAGATCATAAGAAGAATTGTTCCCAACTTTGTTTATAGAAGTTTATAGAAAAGGAGCAAATGATAAAGGTACCATAATTTCATGGTAATGGCCTACAAGCAACTCATTAAAGTAATATAACTAAAAGATGAGAGGCACAGCTGCAGCATGTACCTGGATAAACAGAGTTTTGCTGTGAAGGGTCAAGTTTTCTTTAGCAGTTTTATTTTTATTGTTTATTGTTTAGTGTAGTCTTTCCAAAACTTAAAGTTCAGCTCTGTCTAGCATGTTTCTGAGATGTGTTGGTGTATTTTTGTTTTTGAACGTGTTTTTCGTCTATTTGTCTGGATCTGCACCATAAATCTGAAGAAGGGCAAGAATGCGTCAGCTTGTCTGGTTTTGTGTGTTGTGCATGTGAGTGTGTACACACATTGTATAGTATGTAACCATCCAGAACGTCAGTGTGTCTGACAACAACACGCAGACTCAGACACTTAATGGGACAATCAAGTTTAATGATTCTTTAGTTTCATTGACACTGAGAGTGAAAATTACCTGAGAATTCAGAGAATTTGTGTCTGTGTGGCTATAACCCACCTAACCCCCTTGTCTTTTTCACAGAAAATCTATAGTCTTATTTTCAAGTTAAAATCAATACAGTTGAGGTATGCAAACAAAATGTATGATCTTGACAGAGATTACTTAGAATTTAAATACTTAGATTACGTTGATTTAAAGGAGAAATCTTTAGAAATCTTTAGGGTCTAAAAACAAAATGCATCTGTTTTGGTATTAAGACCAGTATGGAGTTCGAATAGTAGCACTGTTCACCTTAGAAAGATACACTGTAACGTTTTTTCAGGAAAAAATAACCTTTTGTCATTATGTACAGTGGTTGCAGTGTTTTATTTCGCTTATTTTTGTTGTGTCTTTTGTTTGTCTTTTCTTTTTCTCGATATTTATTTACACCCTTATTGTAAGAAATTGCTTTTTTCCACCACTAACTACGGTCAAAATATGTTCAGCATTTGTTTTTGTAGTGTATCCAAAATTAATCTATTTTATTCATATTCAAAATTTCTCCAGTACTGAGTTCAAATATTAGGACTGTCCAGCTCTCAAAGACTATACAATGGAACGGCCCAGGGCAGGTGGAAACATAGTAAATAAATGTTCTTGTTTTCACCAAATACATTCAAAATGTTATTGCAAGTGTCTGGTAACATAGAATACATAAAACACATGTGTTTCACTCTAGGTGTACAGTCTGTGTTTTTCCTACCATTCTCTGTACTTCCTCTCAGAGACAATGTACCCCAGACAAGACCAGTGATTTGCAGAAGGGGAACTGATTTATTATAGTCACCCAATATATAGTTAATGAGTATTAAAAATCATACCTTTAAACAAAAGTCATTTTGTTGACTAAATACATCCACAGATTGAAATCTGGACTTGAAGTCTGGACTTTTACAGTAGATCCTGGTATCACATACCTACACACATATATGTCCACCACCCACAGCAGTTTGCAAGTCATTTACAGTGTGGCACACTAACACGTTCCCAATTAGTTGTTTATCATCTAAATATTGAATATGGTTGATTTATGTTATATTTCACTAAATTCTTATCAAGTCAATCACAATCAAGTTGGGCATTATGATGTTCTGGATGTATGCTTGAGGAAATCTTCTCCATCTGGACCTTTTCTCTGTTTTATCCCATTATAAAGTGGTAACTGTAGTTTGATATATTGTGTGATTGGATTACAAAATAGAGGTTTCAATTTAGGAGAAACTTTGGAGTGAGAATTAAGGAATATGTGTCTGACCTTCACAATGAAAAAAACAGCATTATAATGTAAATACATTTTTTTTATGAAATGTAATGCAGCTTTAAGTATCAAAGGATGTACATACACACTCATTTAGCTGGTGTCGCTCTCCTATGAAATATATGTATATACACAGAAATTAATAAACAACATAAAACCAATTTTGAATGAATGTGACAGGTGCTGATAGACTACCAGCCAGGCACATTCTAGTAAACAATTGTAAATTCATGATTATTTTTGCTTTAAATAATTAATGCATATTTAACATGTTTAGGTATACCTTTCACTTCAGCATCAATGAACGCATTGCCCAAGCGCCCCGTATTAACAAGCCGCCGCTGGTCAGTTGCCATTCAACAAAATGAGCCTTCACACATGTGAAGCATCTCTCTTATGCTTCCATTAATCTCTTCCATGTTGTAAAACTAATCAAGCACCCTGGGATGGGACATAGATTCTATATCTTGAGTGAAGATTCTTATTTTACATAATTTAATGCTGTGCTTTCTTGAGTTTTGGGCATGGTTTTCTTCTTATTTGAGAATGATGTGTGCTATACAGACTGCAAAGCTCTACGATGCTATTTTTGTGATTTTTTTTATTTTTTATTTTGGACTACATAAATAAGATATTGTGATGTTGTTTAGATGCTACGATAGGTGAAAAACAAATATTTAACCGAGCAACAATGCACTGTAAACATATTCTGACAGCAATGCTACAGTTTGGAGATTTTGATGGTGATGAAAAACATGAAGATAAATACTTCCAAACAAAGTGCATCATGCTGAATTCAAAAATATGAACAGGTGACCATCTCTTTTTGTGTCTCATGAGCATACCTTCACTCCAAATATATGCATACATTTCCAGATACATTTTATATACACACTGTAATGTATAATGTAAGCACACGCACATATGCACACGACACACAACAACATGAATAAGTCTGGCAGTTTCTTTGAAACAGAACTTTTACACGCACAGACAGTGACAAAAAACCATGCTGCTCCCCTTGTTCACTACTTCAAGACAAATGAGTCCGGTCTAGCAGACAAATTCTCAATTATCCCCTCAGACCTCAGTTAGATGACTTTTTTTGTCTGAGAGGAAGCTGATTCACTGTCATCCCACCCGCCACTAGTATACTGCTGGTTTTGTTTTTTTCCCCCAGTGCTTGTCACAACTTGTCCTTAAAGTAACTCAACACTCAACATGTGTGTGAGTGTGTGTGACCTAGAGGCAAAAAAGTACATCAAATGCCTCTGTCTGGGCTGTAAATGTCTGCACGTCTTTATGCATGTATTTGTCCTTGCAGTGTGTGTGTGTATGTGCGTTGTCCCCCACACCAGCATAGCACCAACCACAGGAAGAGTGGGAAAGAGGAGAGTTGGACCATGGGAGTGGTTAACCTCAGGCTTCCAGCTGATTGGCTGCTGCCACTGGCTGG